>CATIWF010053524.1:0-10001 GCA_949630135.1 Balakata baccata
TTTTCTTCTCATATGAATATATACCATTGCTAGCACTTTGAGGTATGTTCAAGCCACCTCCCTAGTGGTTTCATCCTCTCATCTTCGCGTGGATATTGTTAGAGACAATCCAAGATTGGATTGTTGTGGTTTGCTACAACCCAACAAGGTGAGATGTTGAAGAAAAATCAAAAAATTATAAAGGTATAAATTCTGAATTTTCTTTGGTTAAATTAGTTTTGATTGGCACACGTATAATCCTTTGATTCGTGTTTTGAAATTTTTTATTTTCCGCTGCGTTATATGTATATGATACATGATCAAAACCCTTCAGAAACTTGTCCAACTTTAGCAACAATAGGCAATGGACCTTCATATCTCCTCACCAATCTTCTTTCCTTTTTATGAAGAACTGCAATTGTTCTAGTAGTAGCTTCACCATCACCATATCTCCCATTTGGAATTATTGAGGTCATCGATTTTCATCGGCCCATTTCTTGATTCTCTAGGAGGCTTTCTCTAGATATGCTTTCACAATCTCTTCATTCTGCTTCCACTCTTTTGTGAAAAGGAAGGCCTTTAAACTTTTACCTTTGTATGGTACGTCAAGAGTGTGGTGCACCAGAGATTGTTGACTTGTAACAATCTTAAAAGGACTTTTGTTAGTAGTGAGCTCTTTTGATAATTGAAACAAAATTGGGCCATATCAATTAAAGATGTCCAATTCTTCTGGCTAGAATTGATGAAGTGTCATAGATATTTTTCTAAGAGGTTGTTGAATCTTTCTGTCTGGCCATTAGTTTGGGGATGATAACTGGTTGACATGTCTAGTTAGGATCCTAAGAAATAGAATAACTTTGACCAAAATGACCCCATAAATTGTCCATCTCTATCACTGACGATGCTTTTGGGAGTACCCCAATACTTGACCACATGTTTGAAGAATGCTCGAGCCATTGTTTTTGCTGAACAGTATTTTGGCATAGCAATAAAGGTCCCATACTTGGAGAATTGGTCAATGACTACCAAGATCATGTCACACTCCCCCACTCTTGACAAACTTGTGATGAAGTCCAAGGAGACGCTTTCCCAGGGGCATTGAGGAATCAGTAGAGGTTGTAATAATCCCACCGGTTTCTCTCTTTCTACCTTGACTTGTTAGCAGACTTGGCAAGTTTTTGTATATTCCCTCACATCTTCCTCCATTTGGAGCTAATAGTAATTTTGTTGTAAGAGTGTGAAAGTGCAGTGCCACCCTAGATGTCCTGCCCATAGTGTATCATGGCACCCTTGTAGTAGTAGTTTCCATAATTATCCAGCCTTTGGCACATATAACCGTTGCTTTCTAGTCCACAACAAATCATCTTCCCACTAGAATTGTCTAGTCTTTTCTTATTTGGCCAACTCTACCAATGCCATAGCTTATAGGTCTTTGTTGAGGTTGAGTTTGATCCAGTCTCTCAAAGAAGTGGTAACTTGGCTCCTTGAAAGATGGGCCAATTGGTTTACCACCACTAACTTTATTTTTTTGCTCAGTGCATCTGCCACTCGGTTGGACCTTCCTATCTTATATTCAAACACCAGGTCAAACTCAGCCAGAAACTCATACCACCTAGCTTGTTTTGAGGTTAATTTAGGTTGTGTTAGGAAATGGCTAACTGTTGTATTGTCAGTCTTAACCACAAACTTGGACCCTAATAAGAAATGTCTCCATACTCGAAGATAATGAATTACGGCCAATAACTCCTTTTCATGTGTTGTATATCGCCTATCTGTGTCATTTAACTTCCTACTCTCGAAGGATATTAGGTAATTCTCTTGCATCAAGACTCCCTCTAATGCAAAGTCTGAGGCGTTCGTTTGTACCTCAAAAGATTTTGTCATATCTAGGAGGGCTAGAACCGGTTCTTGTTGTGGTCTCTATTTTAGATTGTTACATTCTTGAGTCCATTTCCATCGGTTTTCCTTCTTTAACAATTCTGTGAGGGGCAAGATTTGTTGAGAATAATCTTGTAGAAATTGTTTGCAGTAGTTGGCAAGTCTCAATAATGATCTAAGCTCTATCAAACAAGTTAGAGTCTTCCAGCTCTAAATTGCCTCAATCTTGGCCTTGTCCATACGGATTCAGCCTTGTTCCACCACATTGCCCAAGAACTTGATGCTGCATTGTCCGAAGGCACATTTCTCCCGCTTGAGAAAAAGTTGATTCTCCCTGAGCTTGTTGAAAACTAGGAGTAAGTGTTCCTGATGTTCTTCTAAGGTGGCACTGTAAACAAAAATGTCATCCAGGTACACCACTATGAACTTGTCCAAGTATTCGTGGAAAACCTTATTCATGAGAGTACAAAAAGGTAGCGGAAGCATTTGTTAGTCCAAAAAGGCATAATAAGAAATTCAAATGTACTGTACCAGGTAACATAGGTGGTTTTTAGTTCGTACCCTTCCTTGATGTAGACTTGATAATAGCCTGACCGTAAATAAAGCTTCGAAAAATATTTTGCCTGACTCAACTGATTGAACAAGTCAGCAATGAGGGGAATTGGGTACTTGTTCCTTACTGTCAATTTGTTAAGAGCTCTATAGTCAACACACAATCTTAGACTCTCATCCTATTTCTTTCAGAAAAATACTATAGCACCAAAAGGAGCCCTTGAAGGATGAATGAATCCTGCTTCCAAAAGCTTGTCTAACTATTTCCGGAACTCAGCTAATTTAGGAGGAGCCATTCTATATGGGGCTCTGGCTGGCGGTTTCACTCCTGGAAACAGCTCAATCTTATGATCTATCACTCTCATAAGGGCAAGGTGTTAGGCAATTTCTCAGACATGATATCGACATATTCCCTCAATACTAGCTCAATTTATTTGGGAACTCCCATATCCCCTTCTTATTCCCTAAAAATGGGAATAGCCACGTAGGAAGGTTCTTTTCACATGATCCCTTTCTTGAATTGGAGGGCTGAAATTATCTTCTTTTCACTCACAGGGTTTATTGTTGTTAGGACTACGCAAGGTGTCTCATTATTAAGGAAGATGAGACAACTAGCGGCAAGCAATAGGAACTGCAAAACTTTTCTTAAAGAAATTAATCTCTAACACCACGTCAAAATCATATATGGGAGCCACCATGAAATTGATATTCCCTGTCCATGAGCTAACTCTTACTAGAATCATGGTCACGGTGCCTACAATCTCTTTGGCTACCGAGTTAACAGCTTTAATCTTGCCCTCATCTTGTGTAACTTGAAGCTTTAGCCTTGTGGCCTCCTTCTTTATTACAAAATTATCTGTTGCCCAGTATCAACGAGGGCCCTGCAAGACTTTCCATTTATCACTACATCTATATACATTACCCCCTTTTCTATTTTGTTCTTCTATGAGATCACCAGGGTGCTTATGGCTCTAAGTAACTTTGGTGCCCCCATAATTGACGCATTTCTAATGTCCTCCTTTTGGATATTATCTTCCTCTTGCAATGAGCATAGAGCACTCAAAGCTCCTTTATGTGGGTATTCAGCAACTCTACGGGGTCCCTTGTAAAGAATGCAAGAGATGGGCCTTATAGTACTATTTTACAATCCGACCCCCTGATTCTTTGTGCTTTGGAAACTAGGAGCAATATTCTGAAAGCTAAGGCCCTTTTTCTGTAGTCTTGGTCCACTATTAAATTTTTTATCAGAAATTGGGCCCCAATTTTGCCTCTCACTTCCTCCAAGAAATTGATTGGTCCGTTCACCTCCCCTGGTAGAAGTCCTACTCCATTTGTTTGAACGATTATCTTAACTTAGGGCAAATGTGAATTTCCTCATCAAGTTGTGTCCCAAGTAGTAATCTAGACTTTCAGTAAAAGCGATAGCCATACAGTGGTCTTTGATTCCCTACCGTTATAACTCATTATTGGACCAAGGCTTCAACCCTTTCATAAAATTGAAAAATTTATTAGCATTTGACATATCTTGTATGTCCAAGATGAGTGCTTGGAAGCTTCTCATATATTCTCGAATGGGGTCTTTTTGTTGTAGTTCACTTAGCTTGCAATGAGTAGTATATGCCGCATTTTCAGGGCAAAAATGCATTCTAAGTTCCTTCATGAATTCTTCCCAAAAGGAGATTGTGTTGTTGCCATTTTTCATTTTTTACACTCGGTTCCGCCGCTAGAGTTTGGCATCTCTAGCTAGATATACTGGAGCCACCCTTAACTTGTTTTCCTCCATGCTAATCTTGGTGGCTTCAAAATAAGAATCAAGATCAAATAGAAAGTTCTCCACTTCCCTCAAATCCCAAATGTCGTCATAAGTCTTAGGCTTATGGATCTTTATCTTCCTACATTCGGGTGGATTAGTGCCAACATTTTCTACTGCTTTCATCAACATGCTCACCTTAGTCATTGTCTCCTATAATTCATCACCAATTGAGGTGAATGCTTCTTGGGCTTCATTGAATAGGGATTCGACTCCATCTTCAAGAGTCTTATGAGCACCAGATAGGGACCCAACTTTATCCTCAAGAATTTTATGGGAACTAGCAAGTTACTTTACCACCTCTTCTAGTTTCTCCGGTCTATCATTACATGTTCCTGCATCATCGACACCAACAAAATCCATACCATGGGTGGAATTTTTGTGAACTAACTCATTGACTACATCTGACTTGGCCATTAAGGTATCAAACAAATTTGAATTGGTCACCACAGCCAAAAAGAATTCTTGGTTAGCCATCACAGGTTTTCAAGCATCAGATTAGGCTACCGTGGCCACAATCGAGTTTGTATCGGCCACCACCGCTTTCAAAGCCTCATTTTCTTTTTCAAGGGCTTCGATTCATTGAAAAATGAGCTTAAGATCAACTGCTTGATCACCTATTAGGGCCTCACTAGGCCTGTCCCTCTTAAGGGATTGCATCTTTTCCTCAAGAGTCTTAATTCGACTCATGGAAGTTTTTCCCATGTTCCTTTTTTTTTTTGTTGCAAAAGTTGGATCACTTATGCTCTAATAGCAAATGTCACAGACCTACACATTTGGAACCATATGGCACTCACTTGCATCACATTTAAGCAAGCTAGCCAAGGATTATTCCGATAATTCTGCATATAAGTTGGGACATGGGTTAGATTCAGGTCAACGACTATATAACTGATAGCATTTCCAAGCACAATATGATAGCATAATCAAGATAATATATAAACACATGGAATTACATAAACATGACATCATATCAAAGAGGCACAACCACATAAAGAAAGACAAAAATGAGTAGAAATTTGGCTAGTATTTCATTGATATTCGATTGAGCATTACAAAGATGGCTAAGCCATTATAAAATATTCATGTGGGTAGAGGGGTAACCCACAAGGCAAACGGGTCTGTCAACTATCCGATCCGAGCAACTAGTCCAATAGGTGACTAGTCACTCCCCCCTAAAGAGCTTAAGGGGCATGTTGGGACCTGGTAGGAGAAGACATGGATATGTTTCAGCCATCATTTCCTTGAAATTACAAAAATAAAATTAAGTTTGAAAAAACTAGTTTGCCCATTCATTATAAGGTTCTTCCCCCTATTACAAGATGCCCTCCCCTTTACATTAGGCAAGCCCAGCGCACGGGGCGGTGGCAGCATTGGCCATCTTTTGGCCAATTTGGCAAAAAATGCCAAATTGTTCCCCAACTCCTTTTTGGTAATTTTGTCAACCCTAGGGTGTTTAGAAACACCTATAAATAGCATTATTACTTCAGAAAAATACAGATAGCCTGTACAAAATTATTTGATAATTTTTCTTGGTTTTTCTCTCTAGAACACTACTTTTTGCTAGCACATAGAAAGTGTTCAAGATATAACCTTTGAAGTTTTTTTATTCCTTTCCATGTGGATTATTATTAGAAATGATCTAAGATTGAATTGTTGTGGTTTGCGACAACCCAACAAGAAGGAAATTTGAAAAATTGGTTCAAGAAATTTAAAGGTCTAATTTCTAACCATGTTTTTATCTAGTTAGTTTTAATAGCACAAGTTATATCCTATAATTTGAGTTTTGAAAATTTTTGTTTTCACTTTGTAATTTTATATGTGATACATCTTCAAACCCCAACATTGGTATCAGAGCCCCCTTGTGTCCATTAAAATTAATTTTTATTAAAACTACAATTGGATTGCACGATTTTAGCAATTTTGGTTCCATAGGATTAAAAAATTGAAATTAATTTGTAAAGTTCGTTTTAAATATTATTTTTTAATAATATAATCATAGGATGATTCCAAATAATTATTTTGATTGAAAAATGGTTTGAATGTGATTCAAATAATTTATTTCAAATTTATTGCAAAATTGCCGAAAACTACATTTTGATGAACCAGTGATGTTGTTTGGATTTTTTGATAGGGTTGTTCATAATTTTTTTGTAATTTAATTATGGAAAAATTATTTAGACATATTGAGATTATTCTTAACTTTCTAGAAGGGTCAAAAAATTAATTAAAAGTCGTTTTAATTAATTTTACAAATAAACAACTAAGTTGGATTGTTTTAGTACACCTGGTGTGACTGTTTTGTTTGATTTTTTTTTTATGTGAATATTTTTGTTCTAGCACCTTAAAATATTTTTTATCTAATATTTGATATGTTATTTTGATGTTAAATTCATGACAAGATTAATTTTCTCAAATTTAAATTTCCAAAGCAATTCTAGATTGTAAATGAGTCGTTTTAAGTGTCTAATGCATTGATTCGTTTGTGTTGATGATTTTAAATTATGCCAAAATTATTTTGATGGGCTTGAGCTGACCTAAAGATGTTTAAAATGATGATATAAGATTCTAGAAATTTTGAGAATATTTAGAAATTAATTTTGAATTAATTTAAGGTCAGTAAATTAATATATAGTATTACTAGAATATAGTATGTACATTAAAATTAAGTTGTTTAATTTTTTTATATTATAACAGCCTAATTTTAAGGTGGATTAATTTCGAATTAATTTCTAGAAATGTGGAATTTTGTTAATTTGATTAAATATTAATTTCCATATTAAAATGGCATACAAAATTGAATTACCAAAAACAACAAAAGTAGGTAATTTTGGTTCAAGTGTTGAAACTGATTTTCAAATTTAAAATCCAAAATTGTCACTAGCTTATTTATTTTTATTTAATGCATTAGATAATGCATTCTAGAAGTGTATGGAAAGACATGATATATAATTTGAAATTTGGCTCAATGTGATTGGACATGAATGATTAATTTTTGTTTTATAGTAAATAAGGCTTGCATGTCCCTGCGCCTCTCTTTTCTCTCTCATGTATTTCTTTTCTCATCTCACTCCCTTCAAATATAAATTGAGGTTTTCTACTTGGAAATATGTAAGTAGATTACATAAAATTAGGATAGAATGGAGATGCAAATAAGCAAGAAGCAAAGGAGATTGTTCCATAAGCAAGAAGATTTAGAAATAAGAACTTGATTTCCATTTTTGGTTTGTAACGGATGCATATACCTAAGTGAGACCTAGTCAATCTCTCTTTGTACAAGAGATTGACATTAGCATATTCATAATCATGCCATATAGTTAGTATAATTGTCTTTATATCTATGTGATGAATGTATGATATATATATATATATATATGCATGCTAAAATAACATGATGTGACTAAATTAGAAAAAACCCTAGCTTTTTTAATATTAATGTTGAAAATATGGAGCACCAGGAAGAGGGGGTTGAATTGGTGGGAAATATAAATTTTTGGCTTAATGAATTTCTTTGAGTATTTGAGCAATGTACAAATAAAACATAGAAAGTAAAGGAGAAAGAGAAAATTGCACACAAGGATTTATAGAGGTTCGGGTGTTAACAAACCTTAGTCCTCTCCCCAAACGCAATTGGGAGTTCTACTATCTCAACTTGAGATTATAAGAGAGTTTCCTAACTAACTCACAACTAGAGAGTTTTCCTAGCTCACCCACAACTAAGTGCTTTCTCAAGGCTCACACTGAACCCAAATCCCTTGTGCTTTAATGGCTCATACAACAACCAATTCCTTGTGTTTTGAACAGGCTCACACACAACCCAAATAAGAGTTTTTCTCAATAGGATCACTCTTACAACCTATACCCAAGTGTTTAAGGTTAACAGTTCAACTTTTCTTACAAAAGAGATGAGAATTAAAATTGCAAGAGTTTTGGCACACTTAAAATTAAGCTCTTATTGTCTAAGGCTTTTTGGAGGTCTATTTATAGTGTTTACCTTCCAATTAGCCGTTACATATGGTGCCAAAATTATTTCTAACATTCTAAAAAAGATTAACTAAAAGCTATCTATCAGAGACAGTTTCTCAGTCGGGAAATTCATATATCCGTTGGAGCCTTACATGTGGCAGCCTTAGATTTGTCCTTTTCTTCAACGACTCTTTAATGGCTAGTTTCAGTCAAATATGCCGGTCAGGAATTTACTTGTCCCGGTCTATATTTGCTACAGAAACTTTGAAACATCATAATGCAGTGTTTTTCCAATCAGGACATATATTATTCCGGTCTGTATTTGAGTCCCGGTTGGGAGTTATGTGTCTCCAGGAAATGTTTGATTTGTTCAATAAGCAAATCAAATCCAATTGACTTGAAACTTTGTACACTATCAAAACAATATTGGATGAAGACATTAGTAACATTTAATTTGATTGTCAAGATCAAAATAGAGATCAATCACCATAAGGTTAACAATCTCCCCCTTTTTTATTTTGACAATCAAACTAAGCAAAATAATAAAATTGAGCATGCAAAAAAGAAACTAACATATTGAAAAGCAATTATGTCAAGTTTCAAGGCAATCCATTTTGATTATCATGTTTCAAAGATCTCTCTCCCTTTATGTTCTTACATTTTGATATCTCTCCCCCTTTATATTCATACATTTTGCTTATGTTTTCATAAATTTCTCCCCCTTTGTCAAGATCAAAAAGAATATAAGCAAGTATAGCATAAGATCAATCACATAGGGCATAAAAAGAGAAGATAAAGAGAATATTAAAAGATTAAACAACATGATACCAAAAGGTTATATATATATATACATATATATATATAACTTTTAAAACATAACAAGGATATGAAAGTAACAAATGTTATCAATTGCTAACGAATAATATCAATTGTTGGTCGCATAAACATATAGCAAAAACATCAAAATAAGTATATCATCTTAAAGCATAAACTATGAGTTTAGAGAATGCTTATCAATATGACAACTGTTCCATGATCTTGAGGCACTTTTTCATAGAGATTCAATTCTTCTCTTGTGATCTCTTCTTTAAATAGTTCCCCTTACTTTATGCCAAGTTTGAGTTTAATAGGGTTGATCACTTGAGAGAAGACATTATGTTGAGCATGTGCCTTTGACCACTTATGGGCAACCTACAAAAGAATCAAACAATTTTTGGTACCCATTTAAATTTGGGTCCATGGGGGTAGCTCTAGAAGGTTCCCAATAAGCCTTCCATATAAAACAATGCTTGTTTATATGCCCAAATCTCATAGAATAGTGGCATTGCTTGGATTTAAATGTTTCTTGCCACTTCGCATGGGGTTTAGGTTTCACAACATGAGAAGAATGTGAATGTAAGCAAGCACAATATTTTTTGTTGTGTGAAATCTTAGGTGCATGTCTTTTGTACAAAAAGACATGGTTGGTTTTTGAGGTTTCCCTCTTGGACCATGTGAGCTTTTACTACTCTTCTTTTGAGTAGTGGCTTTGGTGTGTGCCTTACCTTTGGCTTTAGAGCCAATTACCTCAATGAATGAGGTTTGTAGTGTGCTAGCCTTAACAAATATTGAGCTAAGTGAAGATGATGATGTTGAAGCTCCATTGAAACCTAGACCATGTCTTACTAGAGAAGGTCTTTGAGATACAATAAGTGTATCCAAATTTTCCTTCCCCTTGTGAAATTTTGAAATTGAGTTTCTAAGCTCTTCAACCTCATTTTTTAAAATATTATTTTCTTTAAGCAAAGAAGAGGTTGAAGGTTTTGATGAAAGATCA
>CATIWF010053540.1:0-23708 GCA_949630135.1 Balakata baccata
TAAAATTTTTTTAACTTAATTATTATTACTTTATGTATTTTTCAATTTTAAATACTTTAATTTAATATTTATAAATTTAATTTACTTAATTTTTATTAAATTTTACTTAAAAAATTAATTTTTTTAAATAATTAATAAAATCGAGTGGGCCACGTGGCAGCGTGCGCCACTTGAAGTGGCGCCCGCTGCCACGTGGCACGCCCCTTCCGCCCCTCCTCCACGCTCGCCGGTCCAACTGGCGCACCGTACCATAAACTTAGAAATAATTTCGAAACCACCTTAAATCTGTAAATTTCGGTAAAAAAACACCAAAATTGTAATTAGTATTTTTATTTACCCTTAATTAAGAAATATCCCCAAAAATTCATTGCGCTACGACATTGGAATAAGCATGTGTTCGGTTTTGTTCACGACAATATTCAAGCCGCAGAGAATGATTTGCAAGATATTCAAACTCACATTGCTACTTATGGTCTCTCTAATCAATGGCATGTTAAAGAATTAGAAGCTCATGATAGACTGAATATGCATCTTGTTTAGCAATGAATTATGCATCGAGAGAGGAGTAGAGTCAAATGGGTGACTACAAGAGATAAAAATACAGAATATTTCGGTAATAGACAGTCGTTGAAGGGTATTCACTCTATGCGAATTGATGGTAATATTTCGGATGCTATTCCTTCTATTGAATAGCATGTGGTCAGCTATTATCGCAGCCTCTTCCAATTTGATAGCACAATTCATTCTAATATAGAGTTAATTTCGGATGTTATAGCTTCTTTGATCAACGAAGTGGACAATGTTGATTTGACTCGATGTCCCTCACTCGAGGATATCAAGCTGGTTGTTTTCAGCATGGATCCCTATAGTGCTCTGGGTCCAGATGGTTACACAAAGTATTTTTATAAAGTCTTCCAGGATATTATTGGTGACGATGTTTGTAAAGCAGTGCTGAGCTTTTTTATGACTGGGAAGGTCACTACGGGTTTTCACTCAAGTATAATGATTTTATTACCGAAAATGGCATAGGCAATTACTGTGGAGCAGTACCGGTCGATTAATATGAGTAATTTTTGTTTTAAGATTATCATAAAAAAAATTGGCCAATAGGTTGTCTTTGGTTGCTTCAAAGATTATTTCAAAGAACCAATTTGGTTTTATTAAAAACCGTAATATCTCTCACTGTATTGCTATGGCACCCGAAGGGATCAAATAAAAAATGTTACGAGGGTAATATGGCTTTAAAGATTGATATCCGAAAAGCATTTGTACTATGGATTGGAATTTCTTGGTGGATATTTTCAAAGCATTTGGCTTTTTTTTTTTTTTTTTACAATTTGGGGATTGGATCTTGGAGATTCTCTTTACTGAAAGGTTATCGATTATGGTTAATGGTAAGATTAATCGTTATTTTTCATGTTCACGTGGATTCGACAAGGAGATCCTTTATCCCTTATTCTTTTTTGCATTGTTGAGGATTTTCTTAGCTGATGGATGAAAAAATTAGTTAGCGATAGAAGCCTTAAACCTATGATATATTCAGGGGAGTTCATTTTTCACTCATTGTGTTCTAATTTTTTTTAAAAGCTAATTCAAAGAATGTCAGAATGATTGAGCGTGTTTTTAGTGTTTATGGCTGGGTTAATAGCATAAATAGTACTAAATTTTTTTCCAGGTATTAAACATTTTAATTATTATAAATTAGTACTAAATATTTCATAAATATTATAATTTAGTACCAATATTCAATTTTCAGCACCAAAATTATGATATAACATGTCATGTTATTCTATTATCAATCTCATATTTATTCTCTCATAAAAATACACTTAAAATGACAACGTTTCCAAAGATTAAAGAAAAATTGAAGATTGGAATTTGAAAATTTACATACTAAACCATGTCAGATTTAAATTTTAACCAGAATGTTTTAGAGAAAAAAATTAAAAATAATAGTAATAAAAAATAAAATTTTATTAAATAATAAATTAATAAACATTGTTTAAGTTATTAGAAAATAATAATAAAAATTCATATGTTTTAATTTAAATAAGTATTTTTCCACTCTTAATTAAAATGGGAAGAGAGGAGTAAAGTGTGCTGTGAATTGCCCTCGGTGTAAAGAGTGCCATTAGGCCAAGGCTAAAGATAACAACCGGTAGAGTATAAAAAAAATTTCATACTGGAATTCGATTATATATATATATATGTTTTAAATTTGATTATTGAATCTGTTTATCATTAAAAATTTTTTTAAAAAAATAAAATTTTAACTAAATAAATAATTTAAAATTAATAAAAATATACAAATAATCTATTATAAATTACTACAAAATCAAATAAAACAAATAAAATAAAAATTCAATACATTTAAATTAAAATAATTTATCAAATCGTATAAAAATAACACTAAAACAATAAAATTTTAATATTCTACATTATGATAGAAAAATTATATTTCAAAATTTCAATTTCCATTAAATTTTTAATTTAACAACACATAAAAAATAATTAATTATATAATTACATTCAATAAATTATAATAAAATAAATCTTTTATATATATATATATATATATAATCGGATAATACGTATCTAAAAATTTCTATCCGTATCATCTCAAAATCGTAATAGAATTATTCATTGAAATATAAATGGATTTGAATTGAGCAGATATTTGCAAAATTCATATATGCTGTTATCTCTAGCCAAGACATATAGCTTTCCTGTGCTTTAGGATGCTTGACATGTATTTTTATCTTTTATAAATTTTGAAAATTGTTTTTAAATAAAAATAGTAAATAGATATTTTTTTTAAAATTAAATTAAAAAATTTTTTTTATAAAAATTTAAAAAATCACTCCATTAAAAAAAAAAAAATTCATAATATGCTACGCTTAATAAAAACATGTGTTTCTTGCTTTCTCAGTCAATAGCAGAGTGGTTTCCGTGTGTTTCGAAAGATTTGAATGGTGAGCTATTGGCTATCTTCTGTTATACTCTGTGGAAACTTTGAAATGACCGCAACAGTGAACCGTGCAAAGACCAGCTTCTCATTGTGAAATTCGCCTCTGATCTGAGCACCGAGTTCATGAAGGTGAAAAGGAAGGGTGATGCAGTTCCTAGACAGACGAACCAGTGCTGTAGACCCTCCAAACCAGGCTATGTAAAGCTTAATGTAGATGCTGCCTTCTTATCTGGTTCGAGCAGAGCAGGAGTGGGGTGTGTGATAAGAGACGATAAGGGTTTGAGTAGCGATGCAGAGGTGGCAGAGGCGCTAGCTGTGTTATTTGTCCTATCTGTGGCGTGGGAGTGTGTCAGTGGGGCTTTGAATTGGTTGAGCTGGAAAGTGATGCTAAAGGGGTCACAAGAGTCCCGTGAAAGCAATTTCGGATTGATTTTAGATGATAGAGAAAGTAACCCCTTCTGCTGAACCTGCTCTGCCTGTTGACTGGCTTTCTCTTTTCTCGGTAATGAAGTTTACTTTACTGTCAAAAAACAAAAAGAAAGGGCCAAATTTAAATAAATCAGCTTTTTGTCCATGAAATGATGCCGTTAAGTTTTTCGTGGGGAGCTAAAAACTTCTCCCACCTAATTGAAAGAAAACCTCTTCCTGGCTTCTCCTTTAACGCGACTGCCAGCGGTGGCACATGTTCTTCTCTTCTTCTTCAGCTCTCGTTCCTCGCGATATGTCTTTGGAGCTCCGATCTCCTCTTGAGTTGCTAGTTGAGTTTGCACCCTAATATGGCATTCGCATTCGAAGACGTAACTGACCAGGTAGGTCTCGCCTCTTGCATCTTATAATCCCACATTCCCTTTTGATTTTGCTTTTGTTGGTCTTCCTCTTGGGATCTGATTGATGAAATTTTAAAGAAAATTTACTTTTCCTTTCCAGGCTAGAGTGGGTTTCTCTAAATCAATGAAGTCGAAGGGAAGAACTCTCCTGGCGTATTAAACTTACATATTTTCCTATTCATTTAGAGTGGGTTCGTTTGTGTGTTCTCAAGTTGTAGCCTTTACTCAATAAGGACCATAATCTCTAACTGTGCAAGAACGCAATTGCCTATTTCACCTGAAATATCGTCGGCGGTAATCATCTCACCGTCATTACTTGAACAAAAATCAGGTGAAGTTCTATTGAAATTTTGATTTTTTATTATTTCTTCTGTATTTTAAAGGCTCTGCCTGTTGCTGTAGGCTAATATCATGATCACCATTATTTCTTGCAAGTATTCTTTGTTTTTATTTGTTTATGGGTATTTCCATTTTCTTGTACTATAGATTTAATTTGCTCCTCATGTGGTTTTTACTGCAACTGGTCTTCAATAATAGTTCTTCTTTAATGGGTATTTGTTAATGGGTATGGTGACTCTACCTGGTCGTCTTCTTCTTTATGTAATTAAGTTATTAACGAAAGCCTATTGTTCAGTAGGCAGATATTTGTGGAGAATTTGGTTTAATTGCATACAGATATAATCACTGCTTTGCTGTTATAGTGGACTTTATTGAATAAGTTTGTCGGTTTCTTACAGAGTGACTATCTTGTTTGATCATTGTGACATGCATAGTTGTCTAGTAAAAGAAGAAATGAAGAACACTTAGGTATTGAAGAAAATAAAAACAAAAATTAATTAGGTTGTCTTGGTACATCTGTTATTCATTAAAATAGTGACTTGTGCAAGTTATTTCTTAATAGGTTGTCTTGGTGTATATATATATATATATATCGATTCAAGAGCATGCAATAAAAGGGTAGCAACTAAATCCAAAGTATGAAATTTGATTAAAATTCTAGCTGAAGTTGAGAGAAGCAAGAAGATAAAAAACCTTGAAAGTTTTTCAAAGGCTAGTAGAGATTTTCAGAGTTATTGCATGCTGTCTCCACTACCATCTGCAGGTGAGTACAAAATTGCTTTCTTGTCTCTCCTTGCATATCAATCAGTAAACTTTTTAAAATTTCATCCTCGTTGAATTTGACCAAAAAAAAAAAAGAAAGAAATAATTGTTTGTTCTTTGTTTCAACAAAATGCATTACAACAAATTTGAATTATCATTACCTTTATTAAATGTTCGACACATTAGATGTCGTACCCTTGGCCATTTCAGAGACATATGTTGTCAACACCCGAAGTAAATAAGAGAACACACTATTTAATTGCTGAGTAACAAGGACTTTATTATTCTGCAAATAATGACATAGCATTATGTAACACATACTGAAATGCTAAAAAAATGTATTATAAGTTAGAAAAATAAATGTTTAAATCAAATTTCAAATTCTTACACAACTATAAACATGCATTTAGATCCAATACTAACAACACATTCAACTTAATCTAGCTAAGAGGTAACAGTAGAAGTTAAAGTAACAACTATATTAACACAAGAACAATAGCAATAACAACAAGAACATTAATGATAGCCACAACAAAGAATTATAGCAAAATATGCTAATAATTTTTATTCCTATGTTGCCTCTAACATATATTAGTCAATTTAAGTTTTAACAGTATATTTTCATTCACAACACAAAAATCATTCTTAATAACAATACTATTAAAATATGGAACAAATAATACCAAATGTTACTAATATCCTATTATAATATAATTTAAACTCGTTGACTAAACTAAATATGTAACATAATTCTCTTATAATATGTAAAATAATATTCTACAATACATACTAGAGGTGTCTTTAAACATATGAAGTATAATGGATGATGACATTTCTTGCGAATCAAATGATGTTGTTATTAGCATAAAAATTGTCATGTTTAACATTATAGTTATAAACATCTCTGAGGATGGAATATTATTTATCGAATTAGTTCTTCCCATCTCACTTTCTATAACACCATCAATAAGAGAATTGAGGCTATAGTTATGTCTCAGGTCATGTAGTTTCACAATAAGATTGACATTTTCTTCATCAGACCAAAAAAGAGGACAACACTTCGATAAAAATTCTTTTCTCATAAAAGTTCTAGCAAAAACAAAACAAATTTTATTCATATATACGAGTACAATACAAACAACAACAAAATAATATGATGCATCAAATTAAATGCAAATAGAATAGCATTGGTAAAAAATGAAATAGAAAACACTAACAAATTATGAGGATCTATAATTTGTATACACTCCAGGAGTTATTCAGTTAATAAAAACCATCATCGCTTGAAATTTTAGAGTTAAAGGACAATCTTATTAGTTCCACAATTAAGTTATGCAATTTTGAAACTTGTTTCTTTGTCCATACACGAGGAAATAATTTTGTTCTTCCCGCAATTGTCTGAGAGCTTTATCACGTATACTAACTATTGAATATGATTGAGTTTTTAGAAACTACAACCCAAAAGTATAAAAAAATCAGTGTTTGAACATTCATAGTATTTAATAGTCTATATAAAATATTTGATATACTTGAAAATCACAGCAAATTCTAATCTAATAAAATTTTACCATTATTTATTTTCATAACCCGTTCTTCATCATTATTATTGATTGTATCTACAAATTTTGATTCCATTCATTGTACCTATTTTCACACTATTCTCTAATATTTGTGATAGATTCAGTTAATAAATAAATAGTTTTATTTTCTTATAGGTGGAAAAATTTGGAAACTACAACATGATTTCCATTTTCAATAAAAGCTAGTTGATGCAACCTATTGAATGCACTAGGCTTTGTTGAAAATGGAAAATCAATAAATGAAGCTAGTCATTTTCAACAAAGGCTAGTCAAACATTCGATCGGTGGTTGTGGCAACTAGTCTTTATTGAAAATGAGAATCATGCAGTGGTAACTAAATTTTTGCATTTACAAGAAGATAAAATATTTATTTGTTTACTGAATTTGTTACAAATATTAGAGTTGTTTCAAATAGATACATTAAATGAAATCATAATTTGTAGATGTAAGTAATAATAGTGATGAGAAACAAGTTAAAAAAAATAAATAAAGAATGGTGAAACTTCATTAGATTAGAATTGTAATGATTTTCAGGTATATCAAATATTTTACAAACTGTTAAATACTCTATGTTCAAAATTGATTTTTTTTTGGCCTTTTTGTAGGGATGTTAAGGTTTTGCAGTTTCTAAAAGTTCAACAATGTTCAATAGTTAGTATATATGATCATGTTTTAATTACAATTACGGGAATAACAAAATTATTCCCTCGTGTATTGACAAAGAACCAAATTTTAGAATTTCATGACTTAATTGTGGAGTTGATAATATTGTCTTTCAATTTTGCAGTTTCGAGTAATGATGGTTTTTAAATAGTTGAAGAACTTCTACAGTTCTTGCAAATTTTGAATCTTCATAATTTGTGTTTTCTATTTCATTTTTTTACTCATCCTTTTCCATTTACATTTAATTTAATGTCTCATATAGTTTCTTTATTGTTTTTATTGTACTTGTAAATAAAACTTGTTTTGTTTTTGCTATGATTTTAATGAGAGATGAATTTTTAGTAAAGTGTTGTCATCTTTTTTGGTATGATGAACTGAAGACCAATCTTATTATGAAGTTATATGACTTGAGACAGAATTATTACCAAAATTTTCTTATTGATGATGTTATAGAAGATATGGATAATTAATTGGACGAATGATATTTCATTCTTGACATTCTTAGATATGTTTATTATTATGTTGTTAAACTGGACAACTCTTAAGCTACTAACGATATTATTCGCTTCACAAAAAATGCTATTGTACACTATACTTCATATGTCTTGAAGGCACTTTTAATATGTATTATTGAATATTTTTTTATATATTAAAAGAAAATTATGTTGCATATTAAGTTTAGTTAATAAGTTTAAATTATATTATTATAAGATATTACTAGCATTTGATACTATTAGTTTTATATTTGACAAAATTATTAATTGGAATGATTTTTGTGTTAATAGATATTTAAACTTAAATTTAGTTGCATATGTTAGAGGCAATATAGAAATGATAATTATATCTTGCAATGATTTTTATGATTGCCATTGCTGTGGTTATCATTAATATTCTTGTTGATGCTGCTTGTTCTTGATGTTAATATGGTTGTTGTTGCTACTTTAGTTTCTATTTTTACCTCTTGGCGATCTAAATTAATTTAACATGTTATTAGTGTTGGACTTAAAAGTATGTGAGTAGTTGTGTAAAAATATGAAATTTGATTGAGACATTCACTTTTCTAACTTATTGTACATTTGTTTAGCATTTTAATTTGTATGACATAAATCTAGATCATCATTTGTAGAACAATAAAGCTATTATTGCTCAGAAATTAAATAGTGCATTTCTTTATTTATTTTTGGTGCTAACAATGTGTCTTTAAAATAAAATAATCAAAGGTATAACATCTAATGTTATGAAGCTTCAATCAAGATAATGACAATTCGAATTTGTTATTATGCATTTTTTTTTTGAAACAATAGTGTAAACAATGATTTTTTTTTTGGGGTTAAATTTAGCAAGAATAAAATTTTGAAAAGCATACTCTGATTGATATGAATGGGCAGTCAAAGAAGCAGATTTTGTACTTATTCATTGATGGTAGTGGAAACAATATACAATAATTCAAAAATCTCTAATAGTTTTTGCAAAACTTTCTTTAAGATTTTCTTATTTTCTACCTACTCTCAACTTTAGTTATCAAAATTTCACATATTAGATTGTCTTTAGTTGTTTACTTTTGGGAAAAGTTCAAAAAATTAACGATTTCAAGCTTAGCAATTTTAAATGAGTTTTTTTTTTTGTTCTTTTACAAAAGGGGGTCTTATGGTTTGTTCCTTAGTAAATTTAAGATTTTTTTATCATAATAATGTTAGAAAATATTGAATTGGTACTGATGTATAACGAAATATACATTAGTTTAGCATACTTGAAATTACAAAACCGTTGCACATCAACACAAGCTTAAAACCTTTTTTATCCAAAAAAAAATATCATTCTTGAAATTGTAAAAGCGTGAAACCTCAACTACATTTTTTGAACTTTCCCCTTACTTTTTTAATGTATGCTTATATATATTGTTATAAGAATACTTCCTTGGACATGCAAGATATTCAAAGGAAAATCAAAGGAGATGTGTGCTAAGTTAACTTTGAGTATAAGATAAATGTTGTGGGGGAGATCCTAGGAGGAGAAGTACAAGGCCATGATGAAGCTCCCTATTCCAAAATCTATCTTTCCATCATGTTCTTAAATTTTTCTTTCATGTATTACATCTTTTATTTTTCTTGTCTTAGTGACATATTTAACTTGAAAAATATCAAATTTTGTAATTTTTTTTGATGATTAATGAAATTTATATTTTGTTTGTCCATTTCTCTTTTCGCTTATATGATTAGCTTTTTTGCTTATGAATTTTTTTTTTATCTTGACAAAAGAGAAGAAAGTTAAGCACAAATTAACTTAAAATTCAAAATTTGGTAACTAAGTAGAATTGTTGACTTTTTGGACATAACCTTTGAATATATGGTTAACTATGTTAGTGTGTATGAATTGCTTTGAAACTTGGTGTACGTATGTTTCTATTGCTTAATATGAATTATGAAATATCAATGTTATATTTTTGCTAATTTGATTGTCAAAATTAAAAAGGAAGAAATTGTTGATTTAAAGGTGATTAATCTTTATTTTGGTATTGAGAATCAAATTAAATGTCACTAATATTTTTATTTAGTATTGTTTTGACAGTCAATATAGTTTTAAGTAAAAAAAAAAATTAAATACTTGGTCAATTTTCGAATAAAAGAAGATGACTCATAACTCGTGGTCGAGACAATAATATTGCGCTTTCGACATGTGTCTCACTGTTGCACTATCAAACGTGCACCTGCAAAAAAGCTACAACAGTATATTCATGGTTGCAAAACAAATTAGTTTGCGGTATGAAAAGCATGATAAGTTTATAGTATTTTTTAGGTTAGATTTTGTGTTTTTGATGGTTGTTTTTATGTCAATTGTGATTGAATGGTGTTGATTATGTGTTATTTTTGTTTTAGGTAAAATAGAGATGAATTGGAGGATTTTGAGCCAAATTTGAAGGGTTAAAGTTTTGACATGAGGAAGAGCAGATCTATACGAGTGTGCTAGTGGTTAGCAAGGGTTAGGCGTTTTGCCTATGCTGTTTGAAGGCTAGTCTTTGAAAGGTGATAGCACATGCGTGTGGAATTGATACGGGTGTGTCGATGATGCTACATGATCTTAGGTGTGTCATTCTCCTTACCTAGGTGTGTCGAAGCTACGTTACCTACTGTGTAAATGACACATGTGAGTCATATTGACATGATCGTGTCATTCTTTGGCAATAAAAGAATCCACTTTACGTTGGAAATCCAATGTTGCTAAAATAAAGGTCCATTTGAAAAGGGTTAACTGTGGTTGGTTAAGAGCTAAAGATATCTATTACTTTTTTAAAGTAGAAATTAAAGTTTTGGAGGGAAAGAAACTCAAGTTTAATTTCTATGGTTTAAATAATGTTCTTAGTTTGGAGGTTTTATTCTTTTTTCTTTGAGCTCCCAAGACTTTGGTGGCTGAAGAGATTTTGGAAGCCACATGATTAGTTTCTAGCAGTTCTCAATTGCTCAACTTGGGATTTTTTAACTTTGAGACCAAAAGCTTCAATCTTTTGATGATGGCGACTAATTGTTCAACTGATGTTTTCAATTGGGGTTTTTAATTCTTGTTTTTATCTTTCAATTACTGCAAACTTATGTAGTTTAAATATTGTTATCAACTTGACTATAGTGATAGTTATACTTAACTAAATTTTTTTGTTAGATGTTTAGTAGCAACTCCTAAGTTGTATGAAAATTTTTTTTATCGAATGATGTTTAATTCTTTCCACTTTCAATTGAATATATGATGACCATCTTGCATTTGATTTGGAAGAAATATGTTAAGGTTAGGTTATTTGATGAACTATCTTTAACTTGACCTAATAATTTATTTGGAGATTAATTACACCATTAAGTTGGGTAGTGAATGATTAAAGCGAAAGCTAGTGGAGTTAAAGTTCATTGTGTTTAATTGACTTGGGAAAAGGATTGCAATTTAGGAATGCTTACTAAAATACCTAATTAGTCTTATTGGTTAAATCTCAATCTTTATTACTTTCAATTATTTAAATGCTTTTGTTTATTTAGTTTAATCTTGAAACCATGAAACCGTGATTAGAATGTTAGGATCATTACTCTGTATTCATTGGCAATTTGAGGTAATTAAGGGTTTAAATGTAGCTGTTCCTAGAGAGATTGACTCTGGAGATATCTTGTTGTATTACAAGTGGTTTGTATATTTGCGAGTAACTAAATTTGGTACATTAAGTTTTTGGTGCAATTGCTGGAAAATGATTGATTGAATTCGTAGTTATTTTAGTTGTCCACGTATTTGCATTTAATTTAGATTATTTTATGTGTTTTAGTTTAGTGAATTATTTTTGTTTTGCATTAGTAGTTTACTGTTAGTTGCTTATTTCGGTTTTATGCCATACACTAGCAAAATGTCAAAGTCAAGTGAATTATTCTTTCAAAGACATTACGAACTAAGATCTAGAACTCACAGATTAGAGGAATAGTCATTTGAAGAAAAGAAGAGTTATCAAGATGGCAAGAGTTGGAGTTTCAAGAAGAGGTTGATCAAGTACTAGAAATAATAGCTAATTCACCAGAGAATCAAAATCCACCAAAAGCGTCTGTATCAAGGCCAGCATTAATTGCATAGAGGCAACTTGCCTTAAAAGACTATATTAGGCCTATTATTGGTAATACCACCTTTTGCATAGTCCTATGAGAAGCAGTAATAAATTGAGCTAAAGAGCATACATTTAAATATGCTGTTTTTTTTTCTCTAGGCTATCCTATGAAGATCCTTTGACATTCATAAGGGAATTCTATTCTATGGTTGACACATTCTCTTTCAATACTCTTGAGGAGGGCTAGCTGGGAATGCGATGCTCTCGGTATACTTTGAAGGACAGAGCAAAAGCATGACTGATGACCCTATGTAACACTCTCCTACATAGTAGACCAAACCCTATTATACAAGAGAATACTAACCAACTATGTCTTATTTAAACCTCTATGTGTCCAAATTAAATTCCTAGCTTATTTAACTTGTTCCTTTAAAACACCATATCTTATAACTATACTATAACAACTGTATTTCGTATCATATCCATATAAATAAATAACTGGTAACTATGTCTTGGGTTAAAACCTGCGCCCACTTATAACAACCTTATTTGAAAATCCAATATAAATAAACCATTAGTTTAATTAGACATTTCTTTCACATATCTAACTACCTAAATGAATTGGAACAATAAAATAAATACATGAGCTAAATCTTTGATTTCATTGACCATGCTCGATCTTCTCTTCTCGTATCAATTCAGTTATTTACTGGTTCCAAACCTACGTGAATGAAACTCAGTCGCTATGTTAATGAAAGCTTAATGGTACATATAATCATAAAATTTTTTGCATGCAAAACATATATAATCATGACATTCAATCATCATTTCCTCATTACATAATCATATGCCTTTCATATCAATTTCAAGTGATCATATCTAACAAGTCATAATCAAAACAAGATTGAGTACCTAATAAATGGAAACCAAATCATATTTACCACCCTGTGATGCATATCATATTATCCATACTTTAGTTCTTATCTCTGTATCATATCATGTTCACATTAACTATTTTCCACCCAATTACTCAATACCTAGACTATCAAATACGGGTTGTGAATAGGAGTACTCTCCAAGCTTGGGCCTTCCTTTCACTTAACTGTAACTATCTATAACTGTGAGTAAGTCAAGTGCGCTCTTAGAACTTAGGCTAACTTGACTAATAAAAATAAATAATTGGTAGCAAAGGGGACAAAGGCGCCCTTAGAGCTTAGGCCACCTTGTCCATGGGTCAAGGGTGCTTTCAAAGCTTGGACGACCTTGCCCATAACGCATGGAAGAAAAACTATGGTACCATAAGAATCCTAAATGACATGTCATCTATCCTATAGCTAGTTTAGTATGAGTAACTGGGCATATTAAATCTGTTTTGTATATATTTTGTTTCTGTTTCTGTTCTATGTTTCCGTATCTATTCGGTAGCATTCATATCATAAGTGCCATGAGTATTATTCACACATCACATATATTTGAGTCATGTCTAATAATCCTGTCATATAACATATACTATCACTTTTATGTAAAACGTTTCATATTATCGATCAACTTGAGCCGTGCCTCTTTCATAATAGTTCCATTATAACCATGCTCATATAGAATCATACATATGCATATATCATTTACAATATCTATATCATATTCATCTACTATGTCAATAACATTCTCATAATACTTCCATCATCATATAAAACCATAATCATATTCTTGCATGTATTCATCACATTCACATCATATAATGATCCTTATAAGGTTAAAGGTGCAAATTAGCCCCTAAACTATACCTTATAGAACAAGTTACTTCCTTAACTTTGATTGAGTGCAAATAAGCCCTCAAACTTTAAAATTGGTGCAATTAGACCTCTTATATGTTAACCCCTTAAACCAAAAACATGAGTCAACTCGGTCTAGTGAGGGATGACTCGCTCCATAGGGTATAGTTCAAAGGCTAATTTCTACTGAGTTTAAAGTTTGATGGCTTATTTACATTGAATCAAAGTTAACAGGGTGATTCGCTTCATAGGGTATAATTTAGAAACAAATTTGCACATTTGGCCTCCTTATAACATTTACCATGTTCATGTATCCTTGTATAGTATACATAACTTCAAGTATCGTTTCTTGCTCAATTATCATGCCATATGTATCGTTTTTATGCAAAGCATTCCATATGATTCATAACTTGAATTTGTATCCTTATTCCAAAACTTGTTCAATCATGTCATATTTATATATTTTTGTCCATGCAAAACATTCATTTTATTTAACAACTTTTAATCAATCATGTAATCTATGATAAAAAGGCATCTCACAGTCTAAGTCATGTATATACCTATCATACCATATGTTATAGTTAAACATGAATTCAATCCCTTTCAACTTGATCATAACATTTACCTTTTTAACCTTTCATATTTTTCCATATTATTAAAATTAACAAATTTCATGTTTAATAATAGTAGTCCAATAATATTATGCACTTAGAAGGAAACAAAATTTCTTTGTTATTTACAGTGTCGATTGGCCTTTGGAATTGCGGGCAATTCTCTTGCATTACTATAGCTCCTAACCCAAAACCCGGTGCATCAATCTTTACCACAAATTGTTTAGAGAAATCAAGTGAGGCTAAGATTCAGAGTTGTTTCATGGCCTTTTTCAATTGCTGGAAGGCCGATTGAGTCGAGGCATCCCAATGAAAAGCATCCTTATACAGCTGTTGAGTGAGTGGCTAAGCTATTTTACTATAATCCTTAATAAATAGTCTATAGTAGCTAGTCAAGCTAGGAAAGCCCCATGAAGTCTGTAAAGAACTAGGAATGGGCCAATCCACTATAGCCTTGATTTTAGTAGGGTCAGCCAACACCCCAATAACATTAATGACATACCCTAAGTATTCAATTCTAGATTGGAAAAAAGCACACTTCTTGGCACTAGCAAACAATTGATAGGCTTCGAGGAAAGTGGATACCTATTGGAGGTGCTCTAAATGCTTAACTTCATTTCAGCGGTAGATTAGAATATCATCAAAGAAAACTAAGACAAACTTCTAGAGGTATAGTTGGAGAACCTCATTCATCAGTGACTGAAATATGGATAGGGCATTTGTTAAGCCAAATGACATAACTAGAAATTCATAGTGTCCCTAATGTGTATGGAAAGCTATTTTAGGTACATCTTCTACCTGCACCTAAATAATAAATAGTCGCATTTGAGGTCAATTTTGGTTAAAATGACTACCCTATGAAGCTCACCAAACAATTATTCAATGACTGGAATAGGAAATTTATCTAGTACTGTGGTTTTCTTCAAGGCCCAGTAGTCAATATAGAACCTCCAACTTTTGTCCTTTTTTGCTAATAACATAGGGCTAGAAAAAAGACTGGTACTCAGCAGGATAATGCCAACAGTGAGCATTTGAGAAACTAGTCGTTCAATTTCATCTTTTTGAATGTGTGGGTACTAGTATGGTCTAATTGAGATTGGAGCTATACCCTCTTTCAACACAAATGCATGATCTTTACTTCTAGAGGGTGGTAGACTCGAGGGCATTTAAAAAACATCTTGAAATTCATTGAGCAGGCTTGAAACAACTAGAAGAGCTACTAAAATACTATCTGGTTGCAGCTCTAATTGACCCATATTGAGTTGTTGACATTCTAGCAAGATTCCATAGCCTTCATGTTGAATAGTTCTCTGCATGGCATGGAGTGAGAGCTGATTTTTACATAATACTGGATCCCACTTCAATAGAACTTTTTGATTTGCCACCACAAACTCCATTATGAGTTATGTCCAATTCAGGTAGCTCCTAAGAAATGCAACCAATGATACCCCAAGATCAAATATGTGCTCCCAAGAGGAAGGGGAAAGAACTCTGTTACAACATCAACTCTTGGTAATTTTAGACACAATTGCTTGCATAAACTCGTGGAGCATACCCTTTCACCAATTCCCAAGGTCACTCCAAAATTCCTAGTACAAGTTAGTTTTAAATCAAGAGCAGCAATAAGGTTAATAGATATAAATTTGTGGGAAGCTCCATAATCTATAAGAACTATAACTTTCCTCTAATTTAGATGGCCCTATAGCTTTATGCAGTAAGGTATCGTCAGTCCTACAGAAGAAGAAAGAGCTCTAGATTTTCTAGTTCCATAACTACGGCTGGTTTGTCTGGTAATGGCGGAGGGAATTCCTTATTTCTGCACTTATGCCTAGACCCAAATTTGTCATCACAATAAAAACAATATCCCTTCTCTCTCTTCACTTTTATTTCCACTTCAATTAGATGGCAGAATCTAGTTGGGATAGAAGTTGTAGATGAAGAACCAGTAGAATAGGTCTATGTAGTCAAGGTCATAATTGAAGAGTCAGGTAGTACAATTGGAAGAGTAATTGATTTAGAGAGAGATGGAGTAAGCAAGCCTTTTGAGAACAAAAATGCACTTGAAGATGATGAAGGAGATCGTGTTCGAGTTTAGAAGCCATCCATCTGGGTTTTTCCTGCCAAATACCGAAAGTTTTGATTTACGAGGAAAAATCTCTTATCGAGACCAATAATATATGGGTTTACAGGATTCCCCAACTTCGCCTTGCTTCGACCTTGACCCCACCTTACCTTTATTCGCTGTAGTAGTAATAAAGGCATGATTGGTGATTTTAGTGATTGGGGTAGGAGTTATTTCTTTTGCTTGGAGCTATTTTAGGCTTTGTTGATGAAGGAAGGTCTTGATCCCTTATTCAAGCAATGAAAATTGATCAACAAAATTGTTGTGTTTGTCCACCTCCAATCGTTCAAGTTGTTCCATACGAGTTCCCATTTTGTAAAACTCAATCTACAACAATGTCATCTTTTCCGCTTCTTCCATTTGATCTTCCATTTTCTTTCCAGCAACATGACTTCTCATTTCCATACAAGATCTTACTGCTTTGATACCAAATGATATTTACCAATACTAGCACCTACAAATCCCACAACCAAAGATCGCAAGCAATAAGCCAAAATGCAATAGAAGATGGAGAATAAAAGTATTTTAGTGTTGATAGTCTATAGGAATACTAATTATAAGAAAACAATAACATTGAGAATTTCAAGACTCTTCAGTTCTCTTTAGAACAACTAATATAAGATTTTCCATGCCTCTTCTCTCAAGAAAAACACCCTTTTATTATGCAAATTCACCCTCTTAAGAACTAACTTCCGACTACAATTTTCAACCCCATGACTAACTTGTGCCACCCGTCGCTTCCTTTCCTTTATTGCCCTTCTGTCTAGAATATGTAATTTTAGTTGGAGGCCTAATGGGTGCAAGCTATAAGCCTGTGGGGAAATACTTGTAACCCATAAAACAAAAACTCTATTTTGCCATTGCAACATCGTGGAACTTGCTTGGAGAAACTTTTTACAGTTAATCATGTGTGTTGATTTTAAAATAGAAAATTAACTAGGATATAGTAACAAAAGAGGAGATAGCCTTAGATGCAATGAGCCCTTTCCTTTAGGAGAGTACAACACTTCATGTTTAGATTTTCCATGTCCAAAATAATAGTATTTGGCCTTCACTTATAAGACATATAAGCAATCTAACAATTTTCCAATTGCGATGTAGTATCAATTGACTTTATTCCACCGTAGACATATTGGGTTTTTTTTTTGTATCTCATATAAGAAATAGAGTGGAATTTAAAATTTTATAAACCTAAAGCTATGGAATCACCTTATGTTATGAAAACCAATTAACCCATACAAAGTTGAAGATGATTACCTCTTTGTTTAAGACTTAATCTTCAAGGTTATGGGCTTTTCTTCTTATTGGGTTGTAGCAAACCATAACAATCTAAAGCTTATGGATTGCTCTAATGGTGATCCACATAAAGGAGTGAAAGAAAGAACCTCGAAGGTAATGGGGTGATTAAACACCAAAGTGCTAGCAATGGTGAAAAATCTTTTTAGAGAAGAAGAAGAAATAACTCTTATTTTCTTTTTGTGTAGCAGCCATATTTTAGACCCCTAAAAGGTCTACTTATATGTTTTCTAATCCAAAATTGAGATGGAGAGTTAGAACCCTAGGTTTAGGTTCCTATTCAGAATAGGACACTACTGAATCACCACGCACTGAGCTTTAGGGCTTAGGTGTGCAAAAAGCTGTCAAACTTCTGTCACATCTGTGACGGTCGTCGTGCCTACAATGCATAAAAGCTATCAAACTTTTGTCATGCTTGTGACCACCATCACGCCTGCGATGAGTATTACCACCCAAAAAGGCGAAACTCTTTTACTCATTTATCTCTCTCATGTTTTGGATCATATCCAAGACCCATTTCACATTTCCTTCATTTCTTCTATGTGTGTAACCTATTAGGTTCCCGATTATGCTGACCACTCAAAACATTACATGATATTGAGCAAATCATGAGCGGTATCTAGCAACACATCATGCCCCTTAATTGACTAGAAAGTTAGTGATTTGACCATAAACTCTTCCATAGATAAATATCCATGCAATTTGTCCTTTCACCAAACTATACCTCACTCAATTTAGAGCATGGACTCTATGTCAGCTCCCACTAGACTGATTACATCACATCTACTCCAAGTGATGTTAGATTTTGTCCTTAAGACTCATTACTCTTACATATATGTCACTGAAAACTATCTTCATGACATTTCCAGTCTGGCTAGAAATTTTCAAGTAATGATCTCAACAAGAGACTACGAGTATATACTCCTTCTATCAAGAGTGGTGAATCCGTTGTTAACTATTTAACTACTTTCGAATACCTCAAACTATACCCAATCACCACTTTATGAGCGACATCTCCTGAGGCAACAAGGAATGTAGTCAAAGTACATAATCAATATCCAAGATAACCTTGAGCACTTCAAGTATAAGGATACTTGCATCATTGCTATGATGAGACTATCACTGATATAGAATAGAGGATCCATGTGATAGTCTCATAGCAGGTCATCCAATGTACTTGACTACTTTTAGCAAGCATCCATATGTTAACTCTAAATATCTCATGCTTACAACTTATGAGATGTACTGCTGGATCTAATCAAGGAGTACAACATGTGCTAGTTTGTCCGAATCAACAATGTCCCATCTGGTTGATCCTATGACTAAGGTTAATTTAGATATAAATATAATTGCATATGATAAGAATCTCAATATATTGATCACATCATGATTTCCTTCATGCTATGTTTATATCACGAATTTCATAATTTGATTTAAGATATAATCTATTCATAATTGAAATGAACATAAAATAAATGAAGAATGCCTTTTATTCATTTATAATGAATGTGTATAATAAGTGCTAATGGTGGTTGCCTTTAGAGCGCCTTCCTAACAATCTCCTACTTACACTTCGGCCAATCGCCTTTGTATTTAATACCATAGGCAAATGCATAAGAATCATACTTCTTTTGGGATAATGGCTTAGTGAGTGGGTTAGCTATATTCTTATCAATGGGCACTCTCTCTATCTTTACATCACCTATACCTATGATCTCTCTAATCACATAATAGCATTTGAGCATATGTTTGGATCTTTGATGACACAATGGTTCCTTTGCATGTGCAATGGCTTTATTGTTGTCATAATATAGTTATATCAGATCGACAATGCTGGGAATCACTCCTAGTTCCATGATGAATTTTCTTATCCAAATAGCTTCCTTAGAAGCCTCGAAAGCTACGATGTACTCTACTTCAGTTGCGGAATCGATAATCGTCTCCTATTTAGAACTCTTCCAACTAATTACTCCACCATGTAATGTGAATACGTATCTTGACTGGGATTTTCAGTCATCCCTATAAGTTTGGAAGCTGGCATCAATATACCCGCTTACCTTAAGATCTCCATCCCTATATACCAAGAATACATCCTTAGACCTTCTCAAGAACTTAAGGATATTCTTGATGGCCATCCAACAACCCTCAATAGGGTCCGCTTGGTATCTGCTCGTGACACTCAGAGCATATGATACATCGAGCCTCATACATATCATAACATAAATGATTGATCCTATAGCCAAAGCATATGGGATCAAACTCATGTGAGTCCTCTCGTTTTGTGTCTTTGGACATATAGACTTTGAAAAGGCAATTCCATGAGTCATGGGAATAAATCCTTTCTTGGACACTTGTCTATGTATGTAGATTGAGAAAAACTAAGCAACCTTTTAGATCTATCTCTATAGATATTTATCCCAAAATATAGGTTGTATCTCTAAGGTCTTCTATGGAGAAAATTTTAGATAACCAGATCTTGACAGATTGTAAGAGTGAGATGTCATTTCCTATAAGTAGTATGTCATCCACATACAACACAGGAAAAATGATTGCACTTGCATTAACCTTCTTATACACACAAGGCTTATCCAGATTTTGTGAGAAAATAAGCTCTTTGATTATTTTATCAAAACGGATGTTCCAACTCCAGGATGCTTGATTTAATCCATAAATGGATCTCTAAAGCTTGCATACCTTTTCACCATCTTTAGATATGAAGCCCTTTGGTTATGTCATAGACACATCCTTGGAGAGGTTTCCATTAAGGAAAGTCTTCTTCTCATCCATTTGCCATATCTCATAATCATAATGAGCTGTAATGGCTAGGAGTATCCTTATGGATTTAAGCATGGCCACTGGACTAAAAGTTTCATCATAATCAATTCCTTTCTTTTGACAATAGCCTAGCTTTATGGGTAACCATATTACCCTCCATGTCAGTCTTCTTCTTGAAGACCCACTTGCACCCTATGGGTTTTATCCCTTTAAGTGGGTCAACCAAGGTCTATACTTGGTTTTCATACACGAAATCCATTTCCGACTTTTTGGTTTTTAGTCATTTATCATATTCTGAACTATTAAGAACTTCTTCATTGGTAATGACCTTATCATCCTCTATGAGCATAATGTCATTATGTTCCCTAATGAGAACATATCTCATAGGAGCATAACATATCCTACTAGAGCTATGAAGCACCTGTGCTTCTGAAGGTGCAACTGTTACATCATCTATATGAGTAATAGACTTGGGTTCCGGCGATTTATCAACATCTTTTTTAGCATCTTAAACTTTTTCAAGTTCAATTTTGCTCCTACTATCTCTTTTTATAAGAAACTCTTTCTCTAAGAGGGTAGCATGCTCTGAAATAAACATTTTTTGTTCCAAAGTATTGTGGAATTGATATCCAATCATTTCTTTAGGATATCATACAAACAGACACTTGTCAGATTTAGGATCAAGCTTATTTGATATAATCTGCTTCACATATGTGATGTCCTACCTAAATAACATGACTATACCTATTATATTACCCTATAGTAGGAACAATCCCATTATATAGATAAAATGCCACTATATGTACTTATCTTATTACTGGTTAATTATCATTATCTTATATGTTGTAAATATACTCATACCAGGTTCATATCATAATAACTCATATATTTTTTTTTCTTTTTTCACATAATATACACCAACATATAGTTTTAGGCTTAAGCCCCATACATGTACATAACATATATCATAACTGTATTATATTACAGCTATAACACTATTCCCATATGCATGGATATACAAAATACCAAATATGACGGTTTAGACCCACAATTTGGGTCTCAAATGTCTATACTCGATATGGGTTCTGATTGTTCTTCTCAAAATAACTTTTACTATCTACAAGTTCCTTGACCTGCATGAGAAAAACTCACACTAAACTATCTCTAGCTTAGTGGTATATATAGGCATTGGAATGTCATGTCCAAGTCATAATTCATGCCTTTACTATTACATATATCACATAAAACTCATGCATTAACTATTTCCTTAATGCATGGAATACATTTCATATGCCTACATCATCTATTATGGTCATTTATGACTTTTTACTTTTCAACTTGACTGTCTTGTTTGCTTTCTTTACTAATTAAACAACTTCAACAAATGGCCTAAGCTTTATTCTTAGACTGGCCGGATATGGGGTGTGAAGTAGGCATACCTAGTCCAGGGCTAGATATCCTACTTACTTTGTATACAAGGTATGAAATAGGTGCACCTAGTCTAGTGCTAGACATCTTACTCATCCACTATAATATGTATGCTCATTCAAGCTCCCTCAAGTCAAGTGTGCTCACTCAAACTAGAGTTCTATTATCTTGGCTGAGTATAATAGGCAAGAGTACTAGAAACAGGAGCACCCAGACTAGGGCTAGAAAACCTGATCCTTACTCATACATCTCATTGATACGTATTGTTTATCCCCTTCATGATGCATCATTTACTCCAAAGTAGTCCTTAGGTAGAGACATAGGCATTTATACAAAAGTATCTCTTTGTTGTAATCATATTCTTTCTTGTTTCCATCGTATTATGTATAATTCATGAATATTCATATATCACATTTATGCTTACTAACATGTTTTCATATGTTTTACATCATACTTTAAAATTTGTGCATGTTTGGCATGTATCAAACCCAGCAAAACATCATTTAAACATGAGTCACCTTTGCTGTGAATAATGTCTTTGTGGCCATGAATTTTTGGGTTGGTGGTGAAGCCTGGCCGTGAAGCATTCTGGAACTATGTTCATAGTCATGACAGATTGATTCATGGTTATGATAGTTTTCAACATGGTTGTGATGCTGGTGGTGAAAGGGCCTAACTTGTGCCTACGGTCAAATTTTTTCAAAATTCCACTTCTAAACACTTCTTAAACATAAATACAAACCATTTGTGGTCATTAGACACCAAAATAAACAAGTTATCATAACTCAATCATCACACAAAATGGGTTCACCACCACGCTCACAACTCAAGTTTACACACACATTGCTCACTTCAACTCTTTGCCATTTTCTTGCATATTAACATATTTATGGTATTTTGTGATGTTGTTGGAATTATGTAGAACAATCTTGATTCCTTTAGTCATAACTTATGTCATATAACTCAGATTTACATGAAACTAATTGGAAATGAAACTATACACATAGGGCTAAAACTTTTATGAAGAATATGGATTCAAATTTTGTTTGTAAGTAGGCCAAAAATGGGCTACAAATGTCGGATATAGAGCTGTCCATAATATCCTGGGCAAATTTTCAGTGAACAACTTGTGATTTTTGAGCTATAACTTATGCTATAAAATTTAGATTTATGTGATTCTTACTGCATATGAAAGTTAAGACATTAAGCTAAAATTTCTTAGAAGACTACAAGTTATAATTCAGTTCCTAAATGGGTTATAAATGCATTTCAATATTATGGCAGAAATCTGATTGGAAAGGAATATTAGGAATTTAGTCTCATAAATATTGTGTAACATATATATATGTTAAATTGTTGGAAATTTCTTTCTTTGCGTATAATTATGCATTTTATATGAGGTTTGTAAGCCCTAGTAAGGTAAATTATGTCATATGACATGCAAGCATGGAATGAGATAAAATTATAATCTATTGTGTTGAAATAAATTATGAATATGTATAATTGTCCATTCCTCTTTACAAGGACGAGACTTAGAATAGATGGCATGCCATTGAGGGTCTTTTACGGTACAGTAAGAAATTTCTATATGATTCTTAATTATTGGACAAGGTGGCTCAAGCTCGGAGAGTGCTCTTGTCCATTATGCTAACAACTTAATCATGTTATTAAATCAAGGTGGCTTAAGCTCGGAGAGCACCCTTGACTCAAGCTCATGACGAGCATAATTATAGGAATACACAGACAAGTGAATAGGGTGGTTTAAGCTCGGAGAGCGCCCCTATTCACAACCCGTTATCTAGTTAGTCTGATTTTTGAGTAAATGGGCTATTGGCTAATTAAATAAGTTGAATAAAGAGAAATGACTACTTGTTACATGATTATTGAATATTTTATGATATGTGACATAAGAATGTATAATGTCCCTAGGTTCAGCTGACTATGAATAATTTATGGTTAATTGTTAATATGATCGGCATATTCACCTTGATTGTCATT
>CATIWF010053591.1:0-36728 GCA_949630135.1 Balakata baccata
ATTTTATCCATAAAAGTTAACAAAATTTGTTTTGTTAAAAGTTATGGATAAATGCTCAAGGTTAACATGAAAAGTGTGTTTTCATGTCATACAATATTTGATTGTATGTTTCGGTAAAATTAAAAATTTTTGAAATCTATAATTTTAACCGAGACCGAGAGCTCCCCTCAATCCAAAAGAAAATAACGATTTCGCTGCCAGCCAACAAGTACTTATTTTAAAGCAAGAATCGGGGGCAGCTCCAAGAAATTTATCTCACACTCTGAAAAATTTTGTGAGAAGCTTTATGATCATAGAGGAGACAAACCCGAGTTCCTTTATGGTGAATGGTTGAAAGCGCCCATGCGAAGTAGAGGTGGAGTTGACGGGGAAAGATGGCTGAGGAATTCTCCGGTGGTGACGGACAAGAAAGTATCCAGGACTAACGGTTATGAGGCAGTTACAATGAATATTGATAGCTAGAAGTTGGTTTCATGCAAAGGAGAATTATATTGATGCACAAGTTTATCTAGCAGAGCTGGGTAGATGGAGAATAACAGGCTTCTACGGTTGTCCGGAATGATCGAGGTGTCGAGAATATTGGGAACTAATCCAATCTCTATGTCATAGTTTTGTCTATGCCACGAGTGATTCTGGGAGACTTCAATGATCTACTATCAAGTAGCAAGAAGTGGGGTAGAGTATCTCATCCAAACTGGTTGTGTCAGGGTTTTAGTTAGGTAATAAGTGATTGTGATCTGGGTTATATTGGGCATCAGTTTACCTGGGAAAGGGGGCGGGGAACTGAAAGATGGGTCTGGGAAAGGTTGAATCGAGCCTTCGGTTTTTTGGAGTGGTGTCGTCTTTTTCAGACGAAAATGTTAAAAGCTAAAAAATGTAATTTATATATATTTAGTCAGCTGAAAAATATATTAAATTTTTTATTCTAATATGATAAATATGTCCATATTTATCATATTAAATACTTTAATAATTATATTATTATTATTTAATAAAAAAATAGGAGTATAAAAGAAAAAAAAATTATAATTTATTATATTATTTTTGAATGATAGTTTTACTATCTTATTTTTTTAGAAATTATAATTTTTTTTTTCAAATAAACTACTTTACTAAATACAGAATTTTTGTCAAATTATGTTATTTTTATAGTCAATCTAGTTTGGTATTACCAAACAGTACCTTAGAATAAAAATATTAATGATGTAAATTTCAATTTTTTTTTAATTATTAGATCCACAAAAATGGGAATTTAGAAGACTTTTTTCTATATTGCTTTATTTCTTCCCGAATTTTAAATAAAAATGAATAACCATTTATTATTCTTATTTCACTTTATTCTAATTTTATTTATGTTATTCGATTCCGAAATTCAAACTAAATCCCTAAAATTGCCTACATACTAACATATTATATTTGTTTCAAGAAAAACTGGGTCTGGAATGGATGACTAATTCCCGTTTTTAATGTTTATTTTACCAAAATAAATCCAGAAATGAAATTCTATTAGCCCAGAAATAGAAATCAGTCATTCCCTTCTATATTCTATTCAATCGATGATCCATTCCTATAGTAATAAAAAAAAAACAATAGACCATTTCTGTTCTTCACTGCACTCCAGAGCTAATAAATTACGAAAATAATTGATTTTAGTATATTATTTGATTTATTTTTATTAAAAAATGGAAATGAGAATGATTCAACTTGTACATATTTAATTATATTATCATATTTATATAAATATATTTATTTTGAAATGTAAATTTATTGATTATATACTTTTTATAAAATAATATAATTTAAATTCTCGAATTATTTAAACTTAAATTATATATAAATTTTATTTATTTAAAATAACAATACTTTTAATTTGATCATTATTCAAAATAATATTATTAAAATTATATAATTTTTATAATATCTTTTAACACTAATTAAGAGTCTATTAAAAAATAAAAAATAGATTATAATTTATATTTACTTAATTAGAATTGATTTATATGAAAATGAAATTTTCATTCCCAATAGAGAAAAGAGGAATGAGTAATTCTCATTAATAAGAAAATCACATTCTCGTTCCCATTAATTTTTTTCATAACTAAACACTAATAATATGAATCATTTATTTCCATTTTCATTCCCACCAAATTTTTTAATAAACCAAACACCCCCTAAATATTACCACAAACTGAATGTAACTATCATTTTATGTTTTACATACTTTCAATTTTATTTAACACATTTTGTAACTATCATTTCATATTCATTATTATTTTTTTCCTAATAATTAATAAATGTTAATTTGAATTTAAATAATGTTATCTTTAAATTTGAAATATTCATTAATTTGGAATCTCTAGATAAGTCTATTATGGATAGTGCTTGCTCCTAAATTTTAAAAAGGTTTAATACATATGTAGTCCTGAGTTTTTCATTTTTTTTTCAATTTTCCTTCCAGATTGGTTTTTGATATCGATTGCCCTTTAATTTCATTTTTTGTCCAATTTGTCTCATGTGAAATTTTAAGGATGTAACAATTTACCTCTCGTACTGACGTGACAGCCAAAATATAATTTTATATTTTTAATATAATTTTGGATGTTACGTCAGAACAATAAAGCAAATTGTTAAATTTTTAAAATTTTATAGGAAGTAAATTGGATAAAAAATGAAAATTAGGGGTAACCGATGCCAAAACCAATTTATGGAGCAAACTGAAAAAAAAAAAATAGAAGATTGGAAATGAGTTTAGCCTTTTAAAAATTTTCTGCACTCAGTATTCAAAATTTAAAACCACTTATTAAGTGAAAATAACATTTATCATCCTATTCACCTTTTGAGGATAAAATTATAGTAATTTTATTGAACTCTTGTTATCTGTTATAAAGTATTTTATTGTCTATTAAGCAATTTTTTAACTTATTATCTCATAATTTTGAATGGACAATTCATAAGTTCTTTAATTTATTCATAAATTCTTAAATTAAATTAATTTAATTATTTTAAATAATTCATAAATTATTTTAATTATTTTTTATTACAATAATTTTTTAAGATTATATATAAATTAAAAACAATTTTATAATTAAGTAAAAATAAACATTTATCATCTTATTTACCTTTTGAGGATAAAATTATAGTAATTTTATTGAAATCTTATGATATATAATAAAGTATTTTATTATCTATTAAGCACTTTTTTCACTTGTTATCTCATAATTTTGATTCGATAATTCATAAGTTCTTAAATTTATTCTTAAATTAATTTAATTATTTTTATTACAATAAATTTTCAAGATTATATATAATTAAAAACAGTTTTAGAAAACAAATGAATTAATTTTAGGAAAAATTTCAAAAAACAAGCTCGTGGTTTATGTCTTTTATGATTTTAAACATGCAATATTTTTTTTATACAAAATGGATAATAATTATGTCTCAATACATGACTTTCTCTTTTCTACGTCGCTATGATATTATTCCTACATAACATTTATTTTTCCTACATGGTAATTAAGAAAGAGAACTTTAATACTACATCAAAATATAAATTAAAAACTCTAAAATCTCTTTCCCATTTTCTCTTTTCTTCGTACCAGTTGCAAGACCCAAATCATTTGGCATCCTTGTGTCTCCTACCACCTCCCATGGCATTCTCCTTCATCGTCGCCATCATCCTTCAACATTTCAGCAGATATACTCACTGTCGAATACTTGATTTCCTCAATTGAAGCAGTAAAGAATTTGTGAGTTTTCATTTGATTTTCCATTACTTGGGTTTTGTATTACCCATGCCGGAAGTCGAATAACCCACCCACCTTCCGTCAGTTGTAGATTCGTAGGCACTTTGCGCTGGAACTGAAGGGAGGAAGAAGAGAAGATATGGGCGAAGGGAGAGAAAGAGGTAATTTATGGATTTCGTAATTTATAGGTTTGAATTGAAGAGAGGAAGAGGGAGATGAAGAAGTAAGTTTTGGATTTTGTGAGTTTTTTGGTTTTGTAATTTATGGGTTTTTGGATTTTACAATGGTATTTGAGGGACGGTCGATTGTTATGGATTTTGTAAATTATGGGTTTTGGATTGATCTTCTTGGAAAATTTTTGCTCAACTTTAAAGTCTATGTATTTTTCTTGTGTTGATGTCACTGAAATGCTTGTCTAGAAGAACGATTTTTTTTTGGGTAGAAATCTAAAAGAATAACTTTATATACTGAATTTATATATTTGAAGTTTGTATTCGTTGCTCCAATAGCAGTGCTCATATATTTGAAGTTTACTTTCGTTTTGTTGAATTGAAGTTTCGTTGCTCATCTAGTACTTGTGCCATCTGGGTTTTAGTTGTTAAATTGAAGTTTCGTTTCGGTGATTTTGGATGGAAAATCATGATTTAGCTTTTCTAATTTAGGGTTCATGAAGGAGTGGGTTGAAGGTTTAGGGATTTGAAATGTTTTTTTATTATTTTAGTTTTTTTCTTTTTAAATTAGTAAATAGTTACATAGGATAGGAAAAATATTACTGTGTATGAAAGAGAAAGTCATGTAAGAAAGCTGACATATTAAATGATATTAGTATTGTGTATTTAAAATTATTAACGGTGCAAAACACAATATCTATTTTGTAAAAAAGAATCACATATTTAAAATTATAAAAGTGGGAAATCATAAATATGTTTTTTGAATTTTTTCTTTAATTTTATTATCATTTCAATATCTAACCAAATATAATTGAAATTTCTTTTCTATTCATTAACAAATAAAAATGAACAAAAAAAAATATATTAAAATCAATTATTTTCATTCATATTATCCTTAATTCCCATTTCTATTTCCATTTTCAGCCATGAAGCAAACAGATCATTAGAAAAAATGTTAGTAAAACTTTATTTTTGATATTTTCTAAAACAGTTGCTATATTTTAATTTATTAAATAAAATAGTAAATTTTGTAAATTAAAATGTTAATTATATAACCAATCATAAATTAAATATTCAATAAAATATTGAAAAAAAAAAAATATTACGCAGAGTTGATAGCTCTATTGAATTTTTGCCTAAAATGTAATTTACAATTTTCAGGTTTAACATTTTTAAGTTATAAAAGAGAGAAAAAGAAAAGGCTTATCGCGTTTTCGTTTGGCCTAATTCCCAATTTCCAAAAGAACGGATTGCTCTCTCCTGGCCAAACTGAAATGCTCTATCGAATCAACGACCAGAACTACAATCTAATTCCGCTCTTCTGGTCTCTGTTTCCACTCTTCGGTCGCCGCCCTGAGCTTCTTTGGATGATTAACGGGGGTGAGTTTCTTTGGTCCCCGTCCCCGCTCTCTTATCTGTTACCCCATTTATCATTTTGAACTCCATTCTTTTTTTCTTCTAACTTCAATTTTGCCTTTTTCTTTTATTTTCTTTTCCCTTGGTTGATTAAAGTGTAGGGTGGAATAAACAAAAGTCTGATTTAATTTTGTGATTAATTAGTGTACTATTTAGCATATAGTTATATATTGTTTTTATTGTTAATTTATTTTTCAATTTTGTTTTGATCAAGTTATTGACGTGGATGATTGGAGAAGTTCAATGTAATTATTATTTTTTATTCAGGAACAATTTGTACATTTCTGATAATTGTAAAAAATGAAAACTGCTTACTGGAAAATCAGGAACGATTTCGAGATGCAACTTTTATGCTATTGAACTCGCTTTTAAGTTACTGTCGATTGTGAATAATTTCTCATGCTATTTTTATTATTTTTGAATTTGTGTATAGGTTATTCAACTATGTCAACTTTTTCAAAGTACTGAAGGTGTGAAAGTGGCAAAAAGGTGATTCTGTTGTTTCTCTATCAGCTGAGTTTGTAGGGTTCTGCCATATTATTATTATTATTTTTGAATCTGGATATGAGGTTTTAAATGGGGTCTCCTATCCATATCTTTTCCTTTTTTTTTTTTCATATTTTTGGGAAAAAGAAATGATAGGCGGTTAATAGCCAGGATTAAGTGTAGCATGTTGTTACTGTCATTCCAATTCAGGATTGTACTTGTGATAGAAGTGTAATTAATTATGATCAGATTTGGAATGGGTATGATATTGTCAATGTTTGACGGATTCAGGAATACATGGGGCAATTTTTGTAGATACCCTACCCGAGCCTTACCTACAAGGATTAATGCATAATGAAATTGGTTTATCAGGAATAAAAAAATATATGAAATCTTTATATTTGCAATTTCACTAAATTTTTTCAGCTCACTTTATTTTATTGCTTGGATATTTTTACTGTCTCTGTGAAAGAAAGACAGTCAGAATGAAAGTGGTTCTCCAATCAAATGTTAAAAATAGAAATCTACTTAATAATTCATTAGATAAGATTGACACCTAATTCAGTCACCTTCCTCGCATTCATGATTGTCCTTTTTCTATGTTTCTCCATCAGTTGAGCATCTGGCAGATTTCAAGTGAAGTGATAGAACCACAAAAGAAGCAGGGTCCTGAACAAAGGGAACATGAAATGTCCTTTCCACGACCCATTGTCTTGAGTGAGAAAGGATCCGCATCTATTAGTTTGAGTGATTCTGCTCTCAACACAGGTGATGCTGATGCCATAGCTCTTAGAGCCTCAAGTGCACCAGGAGCGTCATCTGCTTTTGATTTGGTTAAAAAACATATGCAGGACTCAACAACATCAACTCTGGAATCTATTAGCTCCAGAGCTCTTGAGGCTACAGCTAAGGCCTTGCAAAGTCAAAATGGCGAAGAAAAGCTAAAGCATGCTGATGGGGATGGTAATATATATGAAAGTTTAGAGGATGAAGGCAAGAGGCCTACCAAGGAGTGCCTTGTTCAATTTAAGGTATTTATAGGCTGTGGTAGCAACTGTTTTGCTGAAAATTTTACACCTAAACAATTTGGTGTATTTTTATCCTTTATCCATCTGTTGCGAGAGAGCGAGAGAGAGAGACTAAATATCTTGAACAACTTTACTAATTCATTACAAGCACCAAAAATAATGTTAATTAAGATAACATGCCCACGACTGGTTGATCTAAATTCTTAAGGCACCCCTTTGAATGAACTTTCCATGCATTACGGCAGAAAGTATGCATATATGCTGGCAAATTTTTACATGACTTTGTTTTTGATTTTCAGCGGTGCATTAATTTTTTGAGTTAATTTCTTGTTTTAATGGTGAGCATTATATTGTATATTGTGAGTAGATCAAGGATGGATTTTGTTATATTCCAATAGCTTTTGTCTAGAATTTGAATTATGGTCTATGAATGTATTTGGAAAATTTTCCTCTGATTTCTAGACATCGTTTAAATGCCAGAAGAAAAATGTTTATTAGATAGATAACTTAGCGCCTTTGAAGAGAGTATCAAAATAATAATGTTAATATGCATGGTGGTTTTGCAAAGTCCAACAACTAATCTTAGATTATTTTCACCTACTGTAGGATACATCAACTTCAGTTCCACAAGCCAGTGCTCTGTCATCTGCTTCAGTTCTATCTCAGTCCACTTCCTTGTTTCTTCATTCTCCTCCAATTTTTACAAATACCTCATATTCTTCTCCTAACTTAGGTCCATCAAATTTGCACATATCTCACTCCCCTTCCTTTCTGCCGCATGGATCGCCAGCAACTCCAGGGACTGCTGGACCGTCTGGATTAGCTCCAATGACTCTTTCATCTCCTGTTGTTGTTTCTGGCTCATCTTCTTTTCAGAGGCCTATCACGCCGACTGTTGCTCCTCCTTCAAGTTATGCAGTTCAGCAGCAAACATACCCTACCTATCCTGCTATGGTTGCTTCTCCACAAGGGCTTTGGTTGCAACCCCCACAGATGGGTGGCATGCCTAGGCCACCATATTTGCCGTATCCTGCTGTGTTTCCTGGATCCTTCCCGTTGCCAGCTCACAACATTTCTCGCCCGTCTATCTCATCACCTGATTTTCAACCTCTAGGTGTTAATCTTGTTGGAACTACAGGTGCAAATCCTCCATCTTCTGCTGCTTCAGGTCATCAAGGAGGCACTTCAGAGGAGCAGAAAGAATTACCTCCTGGAATTGGTATGCTCAGGGTTTCATGCTAAGTTACTGATAAACTTACAATGTAAGAGTTGTTTATTCCTCGCTAAAGTTACATGGGATGAAATTTTGGTACTGATAGTGAATGGCACTTTGCAGATGACAAGAATCAGACCCAGGACTTAGGTACACAGGGCAATGCTGCCACTAGTGGACAATTAGATGCCTGGACTGCCCACAAGACTGACACAGGAGTAGTTTATTATTATAATTCTGTAACAGGAGTATCAACTTATGAGTTACCTCCTTGCTTTAAGGGTGAGGTATGGACAATTGCAGTTAAAATGTTAAATACCAAATTTCTTTAGTTTCTTTCGTTTATCTCTTCATGAAAAATTTTCGGTATAAATTTTTTTTAACATCTTCAAACTTTTGATAATATTGTTTATATTTTTGTACAAAAGCTGCAAATTTGGAAATGTGCATATTACAACATGCTGATAGCGCTTTTCAATGAAATATCAATAAAATGCCCTCCTCCTTATTCTCCACATTGAATTGTGATATAGCTGCACTGTTCCTTTTGATTCTTTTCCTTTTTTGGGCTGGATGCTAAACTCTTGTTATTTGTTCTTTTGTTGGCTACAGTATATGGAAGTCTAAAATTGATATCCTTGTAGCTTAAATATTCTATTTAGTTATTGTGAATTGCTTTATGAAAGCCACCTTGTTTACATAGGAGGTGCTTTTTCGTTTGGGCTTAACATTGGTAGTGCATTTGATTAATGCTCAATTGTTTTTCTCTTTAATATGGATGCAGCCTGATAAGGTTCCTGTGCAGCCAACTCCAGTTGCTATGTAAGCTTCTTACTCTTGAGAGTTGTTATAAATTTATTCAACTTTTATTGTCTAGAAACAAAATGTGCCTATATTGTAGCCTCATGTTTCCATGATTCATTAAAGTATGGTATAGTATGTATGATATGGTATAGTATGGTATGATTTGTTATCCTATTTGGGAAGATGTGATGGTATGATATGGTTTGTTATCCTGCTGGCTGGTGAGTGGTGGAGAGGGATAGGCTGTTGAGAGGAGCTGATGCATTCTGAACATGAATAGGAGAATTGAGTTTCTATATTAGAGGGATAATATGGGAATATTATTATGTTTTGTAAGGGTGAAATAGGTATAAATTAATTGAAGCCATGAAAAACCACCAATTTGATGGTTTGAAGAAGTGGTTAAAATTCATGGTTTGGTTTCTGTACCATAAAGGAACCATGAGAAACCATGCCTAAACCATTCCTGTCACGTGGAAGTGGAAACAAACATAAAATGAAACCATACTATACGTAAATAAACCATGGGAAAACATGAAACAAACAAGGCGTTAAGTGTTCCTAGCATTGTTAACAACGCTGCTTGAAACTTAGCTTGGATTTTTCTTCTAATAAATATCTTAACTGCCCAAATTATATATAATTTTTGTCCCATTCATATACTTTTGGTATTTATATTTGTCTTGACATGCATCATTTTAACTTTTGTAGCGCTTTCATGTCTTTTGACTATTTTTATCCTTAAGTTTTTGATCAAATTGCTATTAACTTCTGCCTACGAAAGTTGTTTTAGGGGGCTTTGTAAGTTCAAGTGATAGCTTAAAGTTCTCAGGTCTTAAAGTAATTCAGGAAATTTTTGTGTTTAGGGAGAATTTGGCTGGCACATATTGGGCTTTGATCACCACAAATGATGGCAAAAGATATTACTACAATAGCAAAACTAAGGTATGGTAATGACTTTAATTGGTCTATTTATTCCATGGAGTTGTATTAGATTGTTATAGTAGATGAATATTATCTGGAAGCTATACAACGTGACTATGGTTAGAATTTACTTGCTGGTGTATTGATTTTTATAGTTTTGTTAATCCACGGGCAACTAATATCTGCACATTGAGGGTGGTTTATCAGTATTAAAGACATATGAAGCCCACATGCATATATCAATAGCTGCACTCTTCTTGGCCATAAGTGATGAGAAAGCATAGCACTTAAAAGTGAAAGCATTTGTTCATGAAGCATGGCTTTTGAAGTCTATTATCAGGAGATCTATTTTAATTTCAGTTTTAACAAGAATAATTGAGAATTAGCTGAATTGATTTTGTTGTCAGCATAGCATGAGAAGCCTGTGATAACCTGGAGTCTAGAATATTGGTACTGACTTGTGCAATTGGATTTTTTATGTTGCCTTGTTTTCTTGATTTAAAAAAGTAGAAAGGAGAATATTTATAGTTTCAACCAACCTGCTAAACATGTTGCTTTAAAAAAATCAATTATTAAATGCTATTTGTAGAATTGGATGGCCAGACTAGGAATTGGACCAATAGTCTCTCTGCTTTAATATGGCTTGGATTTGTGATTCATTTCTTATCATTATCCATTTCTTGCAGAAAATTGAAAAATTTGTCTACCCAATTTTTTGTTTGACTAGTGGGAGCTGTAAAATTGAACAGAATAATAACATTTGAATCTCAAATCATCAGGGATCTGCATGCTTATGGTTTTGCTTGATTGGAAAGATAAGATATGCTTTTAATGAAGAGCTCTTCTTTAAATGTTGTTTGTTTGTTTGAACTGCATTCGAGTTTTTCATTAATATTGCTGTCTTCTATAGATGATGCTAATTTGTTGCCTGTACATACCTGTTTTTGAGTGTTTCTAAAAATATTCTACACAACAGTCATTGCCTGTATCTTGGAAATCCACTGCTATATCTGTCAAGTGTAACTAATCGGTTACATGTGGCATCTCTCTATCTGAGATTTTATTGTTGTAATCTTTCTTCGAAAGAATAGTGCTGCGGTGTCGAGGAGTTTTGCAATTTTAGATGTTTCTCAAATAATCTTATCATTTTGATTTCCTCAGTTATTTGTATGGCTATCCTTGTGAAGACATTCTGTCTGATGTGTTTCTCCAGTCATTTGCTAAAAATAGCAATCTACTAATAATTCATTGAATTAGATAGCCACTTTTAGGTTACCTTACTTAAAATTTATTTTTTATCTGTCTTTTTTTCTGTTTTCTCCATCAGTTGAGCAGCTGGCAGATTCCAACTGAAGTGACAGAACTGAAAATGAAGCGGGATTTCGAACTAAAAAAACATGAGATGTCAGTCTCGCGCTCCAATGACTTGAGTGAGAAAGGATCTACTCCTATCAGTTTGAGTGCTTCTGCTCTTAACACAGGTGGTCGTGATGCCATTGCTCTTAGAGCCTCAAGTGCATCAGGAGCATCATCAGCATTGGATTTGATTAAAAAGAAGTTGCAGGATGCTGGAACTCCAGTTACATCTTCAGCTGCTCCAGTTTCGCTAGGAACATCAGCAATGGAGCCAAATGGCCCAAGAGCTCCTGAGGTTACCACCAAGGGCGTGCAAAGTGAGAATAGCAAAGATAAGCCAAAGAATATTAATGGAGATGGTACTGTATCTGATTCATCTTCAGATTCAGAGGATGAAGACAAGGGGCCTACCAAGGAGGAGTGCATTATTCAATTTAAGGTATCTTTATCGTATTCGTCTGAAATTTTATTTCACTGTAATAGAATCCAGGTAAAAACACTGGCAACAATTTTACCAATTCACTACTTTAACTTGAACAAGATACCTGCCACAAGCACATCAAAATTAACAATGGCAGCCCCTTGCATTAGTTATTTCTATTATATTAGCAAAAAATTGAAGTAAAAGGAAATTCATTTGAACCTTCCAGTTTCCTTTGATTTATTCTGAAAATCCCATTCTTTTATCTAAGGAATGATTCAAATCTTTTCATGATGGCTTTACGTTTTTGTATGCATTGTCATCTTTTCATAAGTACTTCAACAAATGCAAATCTTTAGGTGATAAGCTTGATGCTTGTGATAAACTCACTTCATCTAAATCTTGAGGTGATGGATTGTAAGATGGAATAAAAATTTGATGAATCAACCACCAGGAACTCTTAAATCTCTTATTACTTGGTTAGCAACTGGTAAATCAATTAGCTGCAGATCTTGTTCAAACACTAGGGATACTCAATGGTCTAAAAAATATCCTTCCTTTCTGCATAGTTGTTGTGGAAGAATTATGAGGCTCATGAAAGGAATATTATGAATTTCTCTAATGAATTTGTATATTCAATGAAAATTTTTTGTCGGTCAAATGGGTATAAGCAAAGGTGATAAATATCTAGTTTAATAGATATCTTCCTGGTATTCTAGCTTGGCACCATGGACTATTGGAATAAGAGCTTGCTAGTTAGAAGAGTGAAAAATATAGACATTATGATATATTTAACTTGCATTTAAAGAAATGGACTGTGCTAATTTCCTTTCTTGGTGCCTCTTGTAATTTGGCATTTGAGAATAATTAGTTTCTGTATTTATAATGTCCCTGGAATGTACAGGAGATGCTAAAGGAGCGTGGAGTGGCTCCATTCTCGAAATGGGAGAAGGAGCTGCCAAAGATATTGTTCGATCCTCGCTTTAAGGTTTGTTGAGTCTAGACTCTAAAGACTTATGAATTACTTTGTTTGGGAATTAGGCACATTTCCTACAACTCATTGAAACAGGTGTTGTTGGATTCTATATATTTGCTCACTTGTGATGGGGTGAACTTGTTTGTGTTATGAATATGCTTCTTGCTTTTGTAATAACTTGCTAGCTGCCATATTATTTGCATCCTTTTATGAGGCTTTTTTGCTAACTTATAGGGATGTTGACTCTAATATGCAACTCTCATAGCTTTTCTTTCTTGTTTCCAGGGTGTTTATGGTTTAAGAATCTGTTACATGAGCTGTAAAGCCACATATAAACAGTCAAGGAACACTAATATTTAGGAATGATTTTGGTTTAGTCTAAACTCTAAAATAGGCATTTTCATTAGATTTTCATGTACGCTTTCTACCTAGGAAGCTTTAGCTTATTATTGTTTAGGAACTTTTGTCCATAGTTGTTAAAGGCGCGCCCAAGGCTCACCTAGCTCTCCAGCCTCAGCGCCTTTAAAATCCAAAGGCGGGCGCTGTCACAAAGGCGTGTGCCTTAAGCCTAAGGCGAGGTGTGCCTTTATGACATTAGTTAAATGTTTGTATGTTTTTTTTTTTTTGTTTTTAGCGTTGAGAAATCTAAATCATTGATTATAAATTGAAAAAAATTCTTAATATGTCTTACCACACCTAATTATTTCCAAAACAAATAATAAGAAAGAAAAAAAAAAGGTTAGGGCAAAGAAAACATCTGTTCCAGCCTTCGTAGATAATTTGAATAGCACAATTTAGGCGCAAGATTAATTGTGCTTTGCTATAATAATTTATAATTGATAAATGTTAGAATTTGTTAAATATAGTATTAGTAAGCATAAGATTCTTGTGTGTTTAGTAAGCCTAGAAGCCTTGTGTTTAAGATATAAAATCTTAATTAAGTTTTTTTTTCTTTCTATGTATGTGTTTCTATTTTGTTATGATTTATGTGTTTTGAGTTTTAATATTTATAATATTATATCATCTTGCTAGTAATCTAATAATAAAATTTATAATTTTTTTCAATTGTTTTTTTATTTTTGTGCCTCATGTCACTCAAGTGTGCGCCTATGCCTTGCGCTTAGGCTCCAGAACCCCTTTGCGCCTTTAATAACTATGCTTTTGTCAGCATTAGGACTATTTTTAAAGTTATGTTCTTTCTATCCTATTTAGCATTGGTTTAGAACTTCCTTTGTTTGGAATTCCTATTTTTATTGGTAGTAGGATTAAGTTATTAGCGTATAAATACTTAGATTTCTTACTCTCTAGATTTTACAAATTTATTTGAATTGGAGGAAGCCGAAAGCAAGGTTGTTAGGCCAATGTGTGAAGCGCAGTGGAAAATAGCCCCAAGATTTCAACCAAAGCTTAAGTGCGTCCTTTAGCTTTGTGTGTTTGTGTTTGTTTTTTGTGTTCCGAGTGATATAAGTAAGGAAACACAAAGTCTCTTGTTTTCTTCAGTCTTTAGATGCCCTCTTCATTGGAAGGGAGGGGGCTCTGTGGAGGAACTATTTGCATGACTTATAACTAAGAAACTTTTGGTTAGGTGGCTAGGGCTTGAGTATATATTTGAGTCTTTCAGGTTATGGAGCTCATTAGATGCTCTATCATGCTGACACTGCATGATCAAGATCCCCTTCTGTTGTAAAAAAGGGTCTCTCTAATGGTGTTTGATTTTGATGTCACTAGGCTGATCTTGAAGGATCACATCTTCATAGTTGGTTGACATGAGACATCGTTTTCATGGTTAATATAATTCTCAAGATTCTCTCTTTTATTGTTTTTCCCTTCCCTTGATTCAATGCTACTATAACTAGTTGGCCTCCAAAAAGAGTTGGAATCCCTCTGAAATAAAATAGGTGTAAATGTTCAAATCTTTTTGTGGTTTGTTAATTGTCATGAATTTGGTAATAGGATTAGTTGTTCAAACTAAACTTTGAAGTTGAACTTGGTAGATTTAAGCTATTGCTGGTCGTGCTTTCGATCTCTGTCCAAAATGGCTACCAGCTCACACAAATATATGTCAAAATAGAGCTTAAGTTATGAGAAGTCAACAGTTCAAAGTTGTTTACCATAAGCAAAGAACAACCAAGACACAAGAACTTTGAATTTGTCAGTAATTAACAATTTCAGTTATGCAGTATTATTTCCAGCAAAGCTACCTGAAATGGAAATTGTGATGATTTTTAAGTTCTACTTGAGTGCACTTAGTGGAGGGTAGCACCTAGCCATGTATTTCTTAATGTGAGGTATGATGTGATGAGTGGTTGAGTTGTGTGTGTGTCGGAATAATAATCCTGTATTACTAATGTATGAAAAGTAAGAAGCACTTATAATTATGGGTAAGCTAACTCTAGAATGACTCAAGTCATTTTAAAGCAATGGTGGATCACAATTTTTAAGCCCATCTTAAAATCTTACAAAATTTTGGTTTCAACATTTCATGACATTCATATAAACAGGAGAGCCCCAGATTGAAGGTTGAAGAAGCCCAGGTAGATGGAGATAGGATGGATAAGTAGAGGAGCACCCATATTTGGCAAGTACAACTAGACTGGTCCAATTGCGCTTGAGGAAGAGTGTGAGAGTGTTGGAACAAGGATTCCACATTGCTAATATATATGAAAATATTAAGGCTTATAACTTTATGTAAGATAACTCTAAAATGGCTTAGGTCACTTTGGAATAATTGCAGACCATAATTATTGAGCCCAATGATAGTGTGACTGAGTTGTCAATGAAGTTCTGTTTAACATGCATGCTTTTTTCCTCCCTTATTTTATGATCCTTGAAATAGTGTATCTTTTTTCTTTGCCATAACGCCAAAGGTGTCTTTTCAATCTCCAATTTATTTGTCTTCCGTGCTCAGTTGCTCATCACATGTCCATCATATTTGTGCATGCATGATGTGGCCTCATTGAAGGGAAGGAGTTGGCACTTGTCTAGATGTAGTTTCTATTCTTTTGTAACATTACGGATCTCTTAGCTGAATGAAATAATGATCTCTTTCTTCTTTGATTGTATAACAAGGTTTGTTGGAGTGCTTTTGTTGTTGTAACAGCATTCCTGTTGCAGGCTATTCCAAGTCATTCTGCGAGGAGGTCATTGTTCGAGCACTATGTTAAAACACGTGCTGAGGAGGAACGGAAAGAAAAACGAGCAGCTAAGAAGGCTGCAATAGAGGGATTCAAGCAATTATTGGATGAAGCAGCTGAGGTTTCTTGAATGAACTTCATTTCAAATCCTGTTTGTTTCAGTTTTTAGGCTCTGAAATTGAGAACTGCAGGTTGCTTACTACTCATATTTTGATTTCAGGACATTGATCACAACACTGATTATCAAAGTTTCAGAAGGAAGTGGGGCAATGATCCACGGTTTGAGGCCTTAGATTACAAAGATCGAGAGCATTTATTAAATGAAAGGTATCACTTGCTGAGGAACTTGGCTTTTAGATTTCAATAGCATTGTATATTACGATCATTTTGCAATTTGCATCATTGATTTTTTTTTTTTATAATATGGGACATTTATTTATTTTTAATATATCTGCCGATTAGGTTATGTTGATTACTGCAGTTAATGCCTTTACTAGTTAGACTTTTAGTGAAAATCCATGGTAAAAATGGTGTTCTTGTCAGGTTGATGGGCTTACTGAGTGCAGATGCCCCATATATTCACCCTCGAACTGCTTGAATTATTGGAATTAAATTTCCTTTGGCAGATTTACATCTACATCTACTTACATATTGTTCTTTGAGCCTCAATCTTTGTAAATGGAAACCTAATTTGAATTATTGTTGATACTTGTTTGTGAAACCACATTTGTTATATTTTTATATTTCATATGATTCAACAGCAGTTTCCTGATTAATATCTCCATGTGCAACAAACTAACTCATGGTGGCGAGGCAGTGCATGGTGGTAGCCTTTTGATGGTCATTGATTTATTTGAGCTGCAAAATTTGTATAACTTGCCAATATCAGTTTTAAGAATTTGACATCTATGCGTTCTGCTGTCAATTATAACATGGATGTTTTTGTTTAGTCGGATTCACATTTTGTCCAAGTATCTGCAACATAAAGGGCAATTGACACAGTAGAGATTTTTCACATTTCTTTCTCAGATTCTTATTCAGATTTACATGAAATGTTTCCTAGACAGAGAAAGTGATTTCTATTCAAATGCCTTGAAGGCTACATGTGTGAGCTGAGTAGTAGGCTAGTGATCAGATTCTCATATTCAATTTGGGTGTGTCCTTTAGCCCTTGAATCTCTCTTTTATATGCATGATAAATGCTTATTACTTCAGAGACTTTCATTTATACTACATGGGTGAAATAATGATCTTGCTTCCACTCTAGGGTTCTTTCTGTTAAAAAGGCAGTTCAAGCAAAGGCTCATGCTGAACGTGCGGCTGCTGCTGCTGGTTTCAAGTCAATGCTTCAAGAGAAAGGCGATTTAACTGTCAATTCTCGTTGGTCCAAGGTATAAATTATGAATCATGAAATAGATTATGAATCATGTTTCATATTTGCATTCAGTTGGTGTTTTGAATAACAGAAACTGTCAAAATTGATGTTAGTGTTACTGGAATTGAATTACATTGATTGCCATTCTGTGAAGTGTGGATTTTCTTAAAAAATTACTGAGGTGACTGAAAAAAAAAAAAAACGAGAATTCAACTAAAAACACCTTTGGATTTTCTGAAAAAATTACTGTGGTGACTGAAATCATAGTAAAAAAGGAAAACTAAAAACACCTGAACGAACTGTTTTATTTGAATAATTATCAGAGAATAACATTGATGTTGACTATATTCGTATATCAAGCAAAATGAATCTTACGATTTATCTGAAATAATTCAACTAAAAAAAGAGCTAATTTCTCTGCAACTGCTTAGTTTAGATTTTCTTAAAAAATTTACTCCGATGATTGAAATCATAGTACAACATGAATTCAACCAAAAACACATAAGGCAACTATTTTAATTGAATAATTAACAAACATGCAGTTGAGTACATATCAAGCAAATGTCTCTAGTAATATTGTAATATTGTGGATCTTACTATTTATTCAAGAGATCAAAGATTCTAAATGTTACCTTATTTTGCCAAAAGCTTTTTGTGAGTCATTGTTGGAAAATTAGGTTGACTATATTGGATATGTTGGTTTTGTCCCTTAAGCAATGGGCCAATGGCTAATAGGCCAAAAAATTAATATTATTATTTTTAGCCTTATCTGTAAAGCTTTCTGGTGTAAATGATAATGAATTTTGTTTCATAAATGTGAACCTAATATAGCTTAGGTACATGGACCTAGACCGATGGTTTTTGGTGTCAAGTATTGTGCTTTTTACAGCATAGTCTGGTCACAGCCTTTTGCTGACAATTAGTTATTTTGGCTAGGGTAAAGTGTGATGATTTTGCAGTCTTCATATGATGCAAAGAGTTTTTTGATCTTTTGCTCGTTTTACATGGCAATGCTGGTTTTTTTTTTCCCTCTTTAAAGATAAAAGGGGAACAACTGCTGCTTGGTGTTGATATATGCATCACATTAAGCTAGACCAATGTAGTTCTATCAATGTGAAAAAGGAGAGAGGCAGGGTGATTATCTGAACAACAAACATGAGATGCTCTAATCATTTAAATTTTAATGCATGACAGTGAATTTTTGCTGTGTTGTTACTGTTATAGGTTAAGGAAATCCTGAGGAATGATCCTAGATACAAATCTGTAAAGCATGAAGATAGGGAGATGCTATTTAATGAGTATTTGTCTGAACTAAAAGCTGCAGAAGATGAAGCCGAACGAGAGGCAAAAGTCAAATGGGATGAGCAGGTGCATACACTTAATTCCAAATTTTGTTCAATCATATAATCTTTTAGCATTTATCTATATATTGTATTGACATGTAAGCAAGGGTATAAGTTTTAAGTTTCATTTCTTTTTCATACCAGGAGAAATTGAAGGAGAGAGAGCGTGAGATGCGCAAGCGGAAGGAAAGAGAAGAACAAGAAATGGAAAGGGTGCGAGTAAAAGTTCGGAGAAAAGAGGCAGTTTCATCTTTTCAAGCCTTGCTAGTTGAAACAATCAAGGACCCTCAGGTATAGTCTGATAACTAATGATTCAATTTTGGGTGACATCAGTCAGGACACTTTAAGAAATACTTGAAATGAGACCTAACACAATAGAATAGTTTTTGGATCGAATGCAAGACCTAGTGTGTGCTCTGTATCCATGGGTAAATTTTGTTTATTTTATCCTGCCCAATCTACTTCTGTGTAATTCTTTTATCTTAACTGAGCAGAATTTCCATGTGAAATGAAATATTTGACACCCTCAAATGTTAACCAAACTGAACCAAACTCACTGGAAAAGCAAAGCAACCTTATATAGTTTTAATGAAAACATATAATTTACATGTTCCATGTGATTAATTTGTTCATTATAAATAACAATAATATGACATATTAATTAATAAAAAATTATTTATTATTTTTGAGGTAACTGCACTGAGGTGAAAACCAAAAATTGATTTTTCTGAAATATTAAGTGAGCTGATAGATAATTGAGTAATGCCATGCTGAAATAACCTATTTTGTTGGTTCAGTTTTGCTTTCAACTATAATTAAATTGAACTCATCCTGAAGTGCAAGAATTTGCTATTTCTAATTCTCTTGCAGCATTTTATGCTGCTTAGTTTGTGTTGACATTTTTTCTGGATCTTAGTACCTGACATAATTGGACCGTTTGCACACTAATTAAAATATGTTAGTCCTTTCCTTTCTAATTTCATCAGTTCTAAAGAAGTAATAAAGGCATGCAATACTGCTCTCAGCAATTAGTTTCATGTTTTATTTCTGCTTTGAGGTTTTACATGCTTATAATTTATTGGTTATCCAAGTAAAATGGAAAGAATACATGAGATACCAGTAGACATTGCTATTTACTTGGTTGGCTATGATGATGGAATATGGAAATTATTCAATCACTGAATATTATTATTAGCTTGTGTATAATGATTCTTTGAAATCACATAAACATTATGCCATTTTGATCATACATATATTTACATTGCCAGGCCTGGCATGCTGCCAATTATAAGTGCCATAGTGCAGTTTGGTACATATTTGGTGCATATGACTTATGGGTCAATGTTCACTTTATTCTACCTGACCAACTTATTAGCAGTATAATATATGCATTTGGATGTTGATTGTGGCATATAAATCTTCAGGTCCTAGAGAGCATCTGAACATTGATGCTCTGCAGATGTATTACAAAGACTTATTTAAGATCTGCAATTGTAATAATTTTTGCACGAGTAGGGTTTTGATCTTATTGGGGATTTAAGGTGAGGAATTAGAATATAGGATAGTGGCCTGATTGTTTAAGCTTTCCATCCTCTTACAGGATATACACTTAAAAATGTTAAGCCCTGAGATTTTAGCATAATTACTAGTTGATCTGTTTATATTTTTAAATTCTAATCATAATATCCCTATCATGTGATTCCCTTTACTGTCTAATTCTGTTTATAAAGCATTGTTTCAGCTGTTAGGGGAACTCTCATTTAACTAAGTTCTCTGTAAAATTCAAACAAAAGGGCATGATTGTTTATTATATATTCCTTTAAGTTTGTTCATACCACTGTAAATGTATTTTTATTATCAAACTATGACATCTGTTAATTTTTACTAACAAAAAAAAAAGGTTAACGGAAGGATGTTATAAATGTTTTCATTCAATTTTAAAACTCAAAGCACCCTCTTGTAGTTATTGTCAAAACTCAAAGAAAATATAGTAATGAACCCATTTAGCACAGTGGTTATTTTTTTTTTTTTCCAAGGAGTGACATATTAATCAATTAGTTCATCTGTTACTTTTATGCACCAGGCATCTTGGACAGAATCAAAGCCCAGATTGGAGAAGGATCCACAAGGGCGTGCAACCAATCCTGATTTAGATCCGTCAGATATTGAGAAGCTCTTCCGAGAGCATGTCAAGATGTTGCTTGAGGTAATTCTGCATGAAGCATGCCCATGATTTTTGTTGTTGAAGGATTTTTCAGCGGGCGGCATGACTTGTGTTAATTGATAAGGAGATGGTTCTATAGATGAGCATCAAAGAGCATAAATCAAGCATTATATATATAAAAACTTATATTAATTATGTTTATTTATGAATATGTTTTTAACACAGCGTTGCACAGATGACTTCAAAGCTCTTTTAGCTGAAGTTATAACTGCCGAAGCAGCTGCCCAAAAGACTGAAGATGGTAAAACAGTGCTTGATTCATGGTCAACAGCTAAACGTCTTCTGAAGCCTGATCCTAGGTATAATAAGATCCCGAGGAAAGAGCGGGAGATTTTATGGTGCCGATATGCTGAGGACATGTTGAGGAAGCAGAAGACAGCTTTGGATCAAAAGGAAGAAAAGCATACAGATCGAAAGAGTAAAAGTTCTATTGATTCAGGAAGACATACGTCTGGATCAAGGCGAACGCATGATAGGAGATAGCTTTATAGCTTTCATTATTTTTGGTTGGAAAGTAGCCAATTGTAGAAATCAACTGCTTAGCTTGAGTTGCCAACACATTTAAGGGATTAGTGTCTTACTTTGTTTTGCTGTATTATATCTCTGATATCTGATAAAATTTCAGATAAATACTGAATATGCATCACAGTATCAGTAAATTTTTAAACAATTAGGCTGATAAACGTGAAGTCTTTTGCTTTGGGACCTGTTTATTAAGTTATGATAACAGTGGTCTATTTTAGGTTTGGGTTTCTTGTTTCTAACATTTCTATTGTAAGGCCATTTGCTTACCCTTTGGTTGTGAGGCGTGGGCGAAGTGTTTTGTCTGTTTCCTACCTGACTTCAGTCCAGCGAGTTATGCAGTTATTTCTATGGTGGTATTTGTACAGGAAGCCTCAATCTGTTGTGGATAGGTTTGAGGATCTGAGTGCTTTCTGCGTTGTGCTTAGGAAAGGTGAATACCTTTGTTCGGTTTCTCAGACCTTCATCTTTCCTTCTACTTGGTCTAGTGGTATAGTCAGGACTCAAAGTCAGGGGATGCAAAGAGTTAGTCAGGAGGTATAAAAATTTATATACTGGACTACAAATATTCTTCAGCAGAGCAAATTTTAAAAATGATACGAATTTACAAATTGAGGGTGTGATTGTCTATCCTTGAGTGGATATGACTACTGACTTAATTCCTTTCCCTTGATTGTTTCAAAAGTTGAAGGCAATCATTGAGTGAATGTGGTTCCGTTGTTGATTTGGTTTCCCTTCCCGTAAGTTTGTGGTCAGATGCTTCAATCCGTTTAACATTGCCATTCATCGGTTTGTCGGGTGTCTTTGCCTAGTTTATCAAACAGTTTCCAATCTGGTTCTTGCTCCTCTCAATATCTGCAATCTTTCGGCAGGTATAGTTGCTTTATTAGTTTGGAATTTACTGCTTTGTTGCTGGGTTACTGTAAGCTGTGTGCGGTGACTGTTGATGAGAGTCTTGTGTCTTGCATGTTTTAGTTTTATGTTATACGAAAATGAGATACATGTATAAGCTTTTAGTAAGAGGGAACACAAATAAAACATTAGAAACAAGATATATATTTCTGTGATTGTTCAGATAAAAAAAAAAAATAATTACGACATATGATGATAATTTTATCAATAAGAGAAAATAAGCATTTATTGATGGACACATTTACCAAAGCTATGTCTATTACATATACATAAAAAATACAACATACTATAAATGTTGTATCCATCAGAGATTTGCATACCAAATGCCCATATAAATAAGAGAATAAACTGGAAAATTGAAAAGCTAAACATCAATTAATAAGTTTCAACTGAGTGGTAATGCTTTTAATAATCAAGACTGTGAATTCCTGAGTTGGAATCCTCAATCTTGTATTAAAAAAATAAAAATAAATTAAAGATCGAAAGAATGACTATGAAAGTGGAAAATTGGATTATTCGATACTCTCCTTAAATTGTGAAACCTAATATGTGTAGCAACACTAGATTCTAGAGTTGGAGGACCACATACAATTACACCTACATCAACATGGCCCCATTTGTCTGATACACACCCCAAAATTTCTGCAATTTGTAAAAGCAAATATTATCAGTCAAGAAAATTAAAATTCAAAGGGAAAACAAAAAGAAAGAAATGAAAGAGAAACCCAACATGTTCATACCTCTAAAGTCTGGTCTGGAGCCATATTCTACAGTGAAGAACTTATACAAATCATTGCATGCAGCCACTTCTTCATTAACTTCCACTTGTTCATCATTTTCACTTTGTGAAATTTTGGCTTCCCAGAAATGCCATAAACCAATCACAAAACCCCCAAAGATGAAAACAGTAGCAACCAGACATACTAGAAATAGAAGCCCTTTGTATGTAATGTGATCAAATATTTGGTATGGATTGATATAAAAAACATATAGCAAAGCCAGGAAAATTATGAATCCTATAGTGGGTATGACAACATAAACTCCAGACCATATGTTATCAGTTGTTCCAATCAAAAGTGAGATGCCATTGCCCTTGGATTTGGATGATCCAGTAGTGTAATGACAAGAACTTGTAGTCTGGTGATCAACTATTACTCCCTCTTCCTGTAAATAGATAATGAATAACTATTCAACTAATATGTATATATAAATGAAGTTTATATATCTAAAGAAACTTACCAATGGGGGATTTGTTTCACGAGTGACATAAATACGAATGTCAAGATTAAATTTGGGAAAGGCATGGGGATAAATTGAGTCCATATTGATGGTGGATAAGAGATGAATCTCTTTTGAGGTTTTGACAGCCCAAATAATCAAAATATTATTTGGTAAAGAAGAAGAGGAAGAAGAAGATCTGTGTCCATTGGTACCCATACGATGGAGAATATCACTGAGGATGGCAAGGAAAGGTGAAATGCCTATGCCACCTGCTACTAACATCAGATTCTCATACATCAAATAGTATGCTGCTTGTTGCCCATATGGTCCCTCAACACTAACTCTTAGCTTGGTTTCTTTCTCAGATATTAGGGTGATGCTTTTACTCACTTTCTCTGTCCAATTCCCACTACTTTTTATGAGAATAGATATGTGGCCTTTACCATCCAAAGGACTTGATGAAATGCTGAAAGGATGCCATTGCAGCCATGATATTTCTCTAATTTGAACAAATATGAAGCTCAGAGCATTGTATCTCAAATCTGCATTAATTTGTAGACAAAAACATACTTAGCCACATAACAAAGATAAAATATAGGAGACCGATCATTATAAATATTTTGAATCTAAAAGTCAAAATAAATAATAATTTTTTCTCATAATAATAATAATAATAATAATAAAATGTGGGCATTACTTTTTGGTTTGGAAAGATGCAATTCCACAGTACCACAAGGGAGGCATCTGGCAGAAACTACATCAACAATCTTTCTCGATTGACAAAATCTTAAAAGTCGATCAAGCATGAACAGGAAAATTCCAGCAGTAACCATACTGAAACTGAAATCACCCACATGCAATCCAAATAAAACAATGAACACCACATATAGTTGGTGGGTGTAGAAGAACACTTCGAAGTTCCACTTTCTTACAAAACCAAGCGAAGTCACCCATATAATTAATCCTGTAATAGTGGCTATAACTCCTGCAAATGTTTCATATCCATAAACGTCCCATCCAAATATCTGCATGAAAGCACCTTTTTTTCAGAAAATTACTAATCAACTGTACTCGTTCATTTTTTATTGTATACTTCAAATTTTTAAAAAATAGACTTAATTATTAAAAAAATCCTCATTTTTTTACTCTTTAACCATTTGAGTTTAATTATATATAATTTATGTTTTGTAACAAATCTTGTCTCGGATAAACTGAACTTCACTCCAAATTTATGTTACAATAACCTGAAAAATATTAAAAAATGACGTGAAATACAAAGTGGATTTGATATTGAAAAAATTGCTATATGGCCACCTGCAAAAAAAACAATGCCATTTTACCAAAATCCAATTTGAAATTCTTTATTTGAAGATTTTGCGAATTTATTATCAATACTAAATAACAGCAATTTAAGATTGTCATAAAAACATATCCAAAATCGACTGTTTTAAGTATAAAGAATTTTAAATTAAATTTTAGACTGCGCAAAACGACACCGTTTTGTTCATGTGACAATTTTTTTCTACATCAGATCCACCGTATGTGCAATGTCATTTTTTAATAGTTTTTATATTTTTCCAAGTCATCGCCACGTAGGCTCGGCGTGAGATACAGTTCATTCGAGACAAGATTTATTATAGAACTTAAAGTACATATAATTAAACACAAATTTTTAAAAAATTAGATATAATTGCGATCAAGTGCAAAGTTTATGATTTTTTTTTGTAATTTAGTCAAAAAAATATCTTTTATTTTTACAAAAAATTATCAAATGATAATTTATAAGTGAAAAAATGTCTTTTTTAAATTGAAAGTATATGATGGAAAGTTCATGAGTAAGTGTCGATAATATTTTAAAATTTATATTAAATATATGTACTTCACTATATAAAATTTATAGATCTGCCACTACTCATCAACCGTATTGTTCATGAAAATTAATTTAATACTAATTTCCCTTCATTTATATAACAAAATTTTAATAACAAAATAATATATATTTAATTGTTTTATTTACATTTGTTGATGTGAATACAACAATTAATAACTCTACATATATGTCACTCACTGTTGATTGATTAGTCTATAGATGACCTAATAAATTGAGTGTAACTTAAAGTTTCTCACATAAACAGATGATAGAATTGGAAGATTGAATAGCCTCGAAACCTACTTGAGATGCTGACATTCCACAAACTAGATAAATATTTAGCAATTATACTGACTTACTTGGGTGTAGAGAGTTCCCTGCATTGACCATGCAATCAAATAGCAAAGGCCATGCAGGGAAAAGAAGAGAATGATCCAATGGCCCAACCACATATGATATCTTATAGCACCATCAAATGGAACATCAATTAGCCGAAGAAGAATAGACCCTCTTGCTACTGGCAGGAAGAGAAATGCCATGCAGAACAGTCCTATTCCACCAATGCCGTATCCCATCAATTCTAACATCTCAATGCTGAAAATTCAATCCAAAATCCAACGATTAATTGAAGGTCGATTGTAACATAAATTTAGTCAAATTTATTTTATACCATCTGCATCAAAATCCTGGTACTTTAATGCAGATTGAGCAATTTAAATAGATAGATTGGTAAAATACAAGTACTTCAATGCATGTTAGAAAGAGCTTGGTACAAAAATAGATGAGATAAGTAGCATTTAAAAAAAAAACAAAAGAGATTATATACATTTACCTTTTGTCTCTGGGAGTTAAATCTAAGGCAGAGACAATGCAGAGATTTTGGGTTACAATTATGTAAACAGCCCACACAATGTAGAAATAGAAGAGCAAAATACCAATGAATTCAGCAGCACAAACAACCCCAAATGGTCCACCCACTACCACCGGCATTGTCCACATGGACATTTTTGGTTTCTTTTTACTCTTTTTCCTATCAAATAGGAAAAAAAAAGCAATCACTTAATTTATTCACATATAAAACCATATAATAAAAAAAAAAAATTAAAAAAAAAATTGTATACTTAGTATAGAAAATGAGATGATTTAGAGATAGACCACATACTCATGAAGCCAATTCTCCTCATCCCCATTCATTATAATTAGATATGGAATAGCAAGAAAAGCAATCAGAAGAATTGGTCCACTCATTAACATGAAATTGCCTCCTGCAAAATTCATTTTCACTTTGTTATGTTGAGAGCAGCTACACCAGCGTTCGACTGGAGATTTAAATTCGAGACATTATAGTCCTACTTACTAAACCAGTATCATTGAACTAGAATTTATCTGTAGAGCAACTGTATTTTCATATATATGCATCCATAAATTAAGAAATAATTAAGAAAACAAGAACCTGTTGGACCCAAAAAGGTATGGCTCATGGCTGTGGCCAATTTGGCAAAGAAATCTCCACCAAAGTGTGTAGGGTGAAAGAACATAAGAGCAACCCAAGCAATGAAAATAATCCACATTACAATCTTTAGTATCCATATTACTGATAATACAAATACAGACTTCTTCTTCAGATCTCCACTACCCAGAAGAAGAGGTTCCTCGTCATCCACTTGACTTGATGAATACTGATGATATTCATCCATATATTCACACAGAAATATGACAACTAAATTGGGTTGCTATTTTCTTTGAAAAAAGATGCAGAAGATTGCTAGCTAGCAAACTGATTCCTCTTCCTTAAAACTAGCCTCTTTTATTTGCTATATATATACTAACTAATTAGAGCTATGACAACTTCTGGAGTTAATTTCATCTATGGTTACTGAACTTTACTTTTATTGTAGTAAAATTATAAAACATTTTTTTTAATCTTTAAAAAGCCACTAAACTATATTTTTGTTTCACAAAAATTATGTTCAACTAGCTTCTGATAATACATAAGCTGCTACATTAGTTTTCTGTTACTCATATCTAAAAATTGGTCTGAAGTAATTTTAATAAAATAAAAATATAATTTAGTGATTTTTCTAGAATGAAAAGAATATTTTATAATTTTATTGTAATAAGATCAAAGTTCAGCGATAATAGTAATACTACATAGCTCAATTTATTTTACTATTTTGTCTCACTTGTATTAAAATATTAATACTTTGATGCATGTTGAGTAATACAAATAGATAAAGTAGTAATTAAACATAAAGTGGTATAAAAATAAGTGGGACATTGAGTATTTTTTATTTCATATATAACATGTGATTGAAAATTTTTCGATCTATTTTATGGAAGAAAAATTCTATGTACGGTATGTGTGTTGTTTGTTTGTTTGTCTCTTCATATAAAATATCAATAATGTTAATTTTTAAAAAAAAATTATGAATCACATTTTTTTAATAAAAGTATTAATTACTACCACATAAATAATTTACAATAGTGATAAAAAATATATTATTGTCTTTGATTTATGTTAGCTATTAAATGATTACTACGTCTACTCCTACTGCTATGAATTTTTGAGAAACTTATTATCATGTTTTGAAATTATTGCTAATTCTTTATGTTGGGAAGAATTTAGGGAGATTATATAATAATGACTTCAAGGCGTATATCAAGATATCACTTTGCTAAAGGTGATTTTGTTCTCCCTTTAGAATATAATAAAGTAACAGAGTAAATTGTTGATGATGATCTCTGAAGACAGTCAAGTGTATGAGAAAAATATAGAATAAGTTTTGATTCTATAGTAATTTAGGCCTCTAATATGATATTTTATGGAGAAAATTCATTAAAAAAGACTCCTAATTGGTTTAACATAGTTGATTTGGTTGTATCTATTAATATTGGATAATATTTGATATAGTTCTATTCGAAAAAGGAGTTTCAGTGCAAGTTGGAATTGTAGGCATCATGACCTTATGATGCCCGTTGCATCTATGACAGTAGCTGAGCCAGCCATATGTATTGCGGATATGACACTCATCATGAGCTCGCAGCGCTCAGTGAAAATAACTTGGCTCTTGAAAAAAGTCACTTGCTCATGACACTCATCAAGAACGTGATAGAGATCAACTCTTTGGGATTTTGTCACGAGCTCATGAAAACCATCACTTGCGTATGACACAAAACCTATATTTTGAAAATATCTAACAGTCTCCCTCTATTTTCAAAATGAATAAAACACCCAGATCAGTTTCAATACTTGCAATTATATGCATTAAAAATGGTATCTCGCTATTTGAACCACTATATAGCACAGTGCATTACAATCAGAATACAATGTTAGACATGTTTTGAACCATATATTCTATTTGATAAGCATAAAAAAACTCTGCACGTATAAACAATTCACTTTTTGGCTGCATAATAAATGACACTTTTATCTTTGGTATTGTGTCCATGTATCATTCATGAATGTTTGAGAGCCAAGCCCTCGAGCGCATTGAGATGACCGCACTTAGCATCCATATATGCAGATCTTTTTATGACCTCGTACTAAGCATGTAACCTAAACAAAACATTATCTTTAAGTCTATTAAGAGTTCATTCTCAACCTCACATTATTAAAGAATACAAGTACAAAATACTATTTAACCTTGGGATGGCATAAACAAACTATTAAGTGCTTGCAAACTACATTAATAATGTACTTTGCTTATTAAACTTAAGGCTTGACGTTGTATCAAATGTTAAGTTGAGTTTCTATAATTGGTGACTTAAATTCAATAGGCTTGAGCCCTATTCTCCTAGATGTTTTATTCACCAAGTCTCTTGGCAAACCTTTTTGGTTAATGAATTTGCCAAATTTTGAGCCAATCTAGCTAATGTAGCTTCACTATCATGATGGATAGATATAGGTGCAACTAACTTAGGCCACAAAGGTATATCATGTAGCATATTTCTAGGCCATTCAACTTCTTTAGTTGCTGAAGCCAAAGCTATGAACTCAGTTGCTATTATGGAATCAGTTATGCAAGTTTGTTTTTTAGAAGCCCAAGAAACCGCACCACTGTTGGATTTTGAAAGTGTATCTTATACATAAAATGCAGTGGAAAATAAAAAAAATTCAAAACTCGAATCAAAGGATACAACTTGTATCATTAAAATTAATTAATCAAAACAAGGGTTTGAAGATTTTACCTTTTGATTTTCTTAGCTTATTCTAGCTCATTTTCTTATCGGATTGTCGCAAACCAAAACAATACAAACAAAGATCGTCTCTAATGGTGATACAATACAATACTTATATTTAAAAATCTCCAATATTTCAATACGATTGTGGAGATTTTGCAATCTCCGGATTGGATCGGACTATGTACACTCCTACTTAAAACCATATTTATTCAGCAAGCTATCCGATACAAAATTCTTTCTTACTTCTAGTATATAAAAGACATTAGTCAATGATAACACCTTCCCAAAAGTGAGTTTTAGCTCCATATTACTAATGTCTTTGACAAGGATAGTTGAAGCTTTTCCTATGTAAAAAACAATGTCATCAGTAAACAGTTCCATGGGTTTAAAGATACTTTTGTTCTTATAAATGTGGCATGTAGCTCCTAAATCAATCCATCCTTAAAAAGGTTAACCTTTAAAACAACTACGATTAGATGATCATTGCTCGTTGCATTATAAGAGGCTATTGCCTTTTCTTTTCCAAGCTTCTTTTTGAAGAATCGACATTCATTCTTGTAATGCTCTTCTTTCTTGCAAAAAAAAAAAAATATTGACCTTTCTTTTTCTTATTTTTCGGTTGATCATTGCCATTATTTGGCCTCTTATTTCTAGGCTTGTTTGAAAGATTTCAGTTTTTCCTTCCTTAACCACATGCACTTCGAATATCTAGCTTTTATATTTCTTCATATTTTCCTGCATGTGTATTTCAGCTTCCGCAAAATTTTTGTGAGCCAATTTATCAAGGGTTATTTCACTCTTTTCATGTTTGAGAGTTCTTGTAATCTCTTTCTAAGATGGGAGCAATTTATCAATAATTGATGAAACAATCATGCATGAATCCATATGCATATTATGTTGAGTAAAGTGATGAAGAATCTTTTCAATTTCAAAAAATTGCTCTATTACCAGCGTATTATCATCCATTTTACAATTAGTGAAGCGAAAAACTAGGAATTTCTTATTCGTTGCATCTTCTTGCATATTCTTGGCCTCAAGTTTGTTCCATAGCTCCTTTGTCATCTTAATAGGATGATATATATCGAAGATAGTCACATATGGCTTTGAGGATATAACCTACGCATATCTCGTCATCAGTGTCCCACTTTTGCGTCCTTTAAGTTTGAGACATTGTTTCATTATCCTCTTCAATTGGCCTAACAGTGTTGAGGACGTAGGTAACTTGAATTGTCACCAGCAGGAAGTAGATATGTTTTTGACATCTTATAAAGTTTCCTGCATCAAACTATCCCAGCTTGACAATGTTGGTTGTCAAGTCCCTTAAAGAAGCCATTGAACAAGCAAAATTCACCTTTAGATTATTGTGTGAGAATTTAGAGAGATTGTATAACAATGACTTCAAGGTATGTATAGGATGCCACTTTCCTAAAAGTGAATTTGTTCTCCCTTTAGGATATAATAAAGCAATAAAAAGCACCTTATTAATGGTGATATTTGAATTAGGCATCCAAGTGTATGAGAAAAGTACTGAATAAATTTTGATTCTGCAGTAATCTAGGTCTCTGATTAGAGAAAATATGTTAAAAGGACTCTTAATAGGTTTAGAATAGTTGATTCGGTTGTACCTATCAAGATTGGATCATATTTGATTGAGTTCTATGTTCAAAAAGAGTATCAATGTAGGTTGAAATTGCAGGTGTCGTGACCTCGTGATGCTCATCGTGCTCGTGACAATAGCCGAGCCAATCATATGTGTCACAAACGTGACACTCGTCATGACCTTGCAATGCTCAGTGACAATAACTTGGCTCTTGAAAAATATAACTTGCTCATGATACTTGTCATGAATGTGAAGAGACACCCTTTGGAAACTTGTTACGAGTTCGCGACAACTATCACTTGCTAGTGGCACAAAACCTAAAATATCTAACACTTTGTCATATAATTAATATGAAAACAATTTATAGTTATCAATAACAATTAGTTATAGAAATCATATTTTGGTCACTGGTTGTGTGTGGGATTATTGTTAGATATAAAAAAATATATTCAAAATTTTTTTATTTAATTGATTGATATTTTTTTAATTTTTTGTAAACAATTTTTCTCAAACCTATTTTTTTTTCTTCTGTTTTTTAGTTCTTTTTAAAAATAGTTTTTAAAATTGAAAAAAATTAAAAATATTTTTTTATGAGGAGATTTTTTTTTCTCAAATAGAATACCAAACTTGACCTTTGTGTTAGTAGTTGGAAAATGAAAAATAATTGGCAAAAGACATGCCCAATTATTTTTAATTGTTCATTTTTATTATTTTGCCTCCTTAATTGGTTTTCAGTCCAAGTTACTTCTTATATTTTATTTTTGTTTCACTTTACCATTTTAATAATAAATTTCATAACAATGCCCCTTGATTAGTGTGAATATGCCTCAATATATTTTTTTCCTGTATACCACGTCATTATATAGTGGTTGAATGTGTCATATTTCAAAATTTTTAAGGTGATAAAGAATACGAAAAATAAAATATAAGAGGTAATTCAAACAAAAAATCGGGCAAGAGTGAAAAATATTAAAAATGAACAATTATAAGGGATTGAGTATGTATTATGCCAAAATAATTTATACAAATTATTAGTATGATATTTTTATGTACATATTAGAGAAATATTATGAGATTAATCCATTGTCAGAATTAATAAATGAATTTTAGTGCCTACGAACCCAAATGGTCCACAGTCGCAAATTGTATCCTGTACCCCGGTTCAGGATGCATTATGGACCATAGTCCAATTGGCATGTATGAGTAGCAGTGACAATATTGTAAATATAAATGTTCATTAGTTTATTAAGAAATATTCATTATGAATAAAGTAAATGTTCATTGGTTTATTGAAAAATATTTATTATGAATAAACTGAAAGTTTATTATTAATCAACTAAAAGTCTATTAGTTTATTAGAAAAGTTTATTAATTTACTAAAAAAGATTTATTACGAATAAAACAAATATTTATTAGTTTATGGAAAAAAAGTTAATTACGAATAAGCTAAAGGTTTATTAATTTATTAGTAAAAAGCTCATTAGTTTATTTTCATTTCTTTATGTATTTAATTTGATGGAAAAAAATGGATATTTGTTAATAAACTAATGAACTTTTACTTTATTTATAATAAACCTTCAGTTTTATAACTATGAACATTTCTCAACATACTAATGAACTTTCAGTTTATTCGTAATGAATCTTCAGTTTATTCGTAATGAATCTATCTCAATAAACAAATAAATCGTGATTTTATTTGTAATGAACCTTTATTAATAAATTAATGAACATTTATTTTATTTGTAATGAATATTTAGTTTCATAACAAATTACGTTTTCTATAAAAGCTAATGAACATTTATTTTGTTCATAATAAACTTTTAATTTATAACAAATAAATATTTTTTAATAAACTAATAAATCTTTTACTTAATGATAGTTGATGAATATTTACAAAAATGTTACAATATTTTGATAACAGTATAAGTTTAATTTATTTACAAAATTGTTTTTATCTCTCACACATGTGATACGCTTTAGTTCATAATGTTCTTGTCCACAGCCATAGTCCTATTATTGGTTTGTTTGTACTCCTTTTCATTTATTAAACCAAACATACTAATTACTCAAATCTTTTCAATGCATTTTCAAAATGTGAAAGAAAAAAAATTATGTATACGGAGAATTGTAAAAGAGATTATTAAGAAATGACGTGCAATTTTGCTCTTTTATCCCATTTCTTTGGAGATATGGAATAGAGACAAAAGCATTGAGAAGTAATGATCAATTATAGGAAATCCTAATCCCAACAAGTGAGATGAGATGATAATATATCTTATAAATATCGATTTTGAACTTTTGGTATGAAATACTATTAAAATTTGAAAGGGGGCGCTTTATTTTTTAATGGGCTTGCTTAGTTTGAATCTAGATTATTGGATAGTTGAAACCAAAATAATCATACAATATATAAAAGTAAGAGTAGGGAAGACATGCAAAATTATCGAAAAGCCAACTCAATTATATTAGTTATTTGAGTTAATTTTATCATTTAATAATTTAATTTATCAGTGAATAATATTAATAATTCATTAATTAGAAGTTCAATTCTATTAGAATTAGATAACTATATTTTATATATAAAATAAAAAAAATAGATAACTAACAAAAAATTTATTCGATTGAGTTTTTAAATACCATCAATTTGATGCTAGCTATTATAAGTATTAAATTAATTTAAAATGGATTATTTAAGAATAATCAAATAAAATTAATAACTTAAAATTAGTTAATCATACTATATATAAAAGTTGAAATAGAGAGGACAAACAAATTTACCAGAAAGCTAATCTAATTGTATTAGTTAATTGAATTAATTTTATCAATTAATAATTTAATTTATTAGAGATAAAAAAATTAGATAAATAATATTGAAAAAGAAAAAGATAATTAAATGAAAAATATTAGGAATTGATGGTTAAAAAAATAAAAAATTGCATATCACAACAAGAAAAATTAGTCTATAGTGATAGGAGGTTTCATCACAAAAGCGCAAATACTGTCAATAAAAGTAGGAGTAGAGAGATAGACAAAATTACTAAAAAACCAACTTAATTGTATTAGTTATTTGGATTAATTTTGTCATTTAATAATTTAATTTCTTAGTAAATAGTATTAATAATTCATTAATTAGAAGTTCAATTCTATTAGAACTAGACAACTATATTTTATATATATAACAAAGAAAATAGATAACTAACAAAAAAATTTATTCGAGTTTTTAAATACCATCAATTTGATGCTAGCTATTATAAGTATTAAATTAATTTAAAATGGATTATTAAGAATAATCAAATAAAATTAATAGCTTAAAATTAGTTGATCATACAATATATAAAAATGGAATAGATGAGAGATGTAAATTTACTAGAAAGCCAATATAACTATGCAGTTGTATTAGTTAATTGAGTTAATTTTGTCATTTAATAATTTAATTTATTAGAGATAAAAAATCAGATAAATAATATTAAAAAAGAAAAAATAATTAAATGAAAAATATTAGGAATGGATGGTTAAAAAAATAACGATGGCATATCACAATAAGAAAAATCAGTCTATAGTAACATGAGGTTTTGTCACAAAAGTGCAAATACTGTCATTAATTACGTACAAGGCACGTAAATAAAAATCAATCACGAATCCAATATCTAATCTAGGAATAATAAAAAAATATATAAAAAAGATAATTAATGACGAGTCTAATATTTAATAATTATGTACAAAGTACGTTAATAAAATACTAGTATATATAAAAGTCTCACCAGTAATTTCATCTTTTTTGTTTTTGGTAATAGGGTGAAGGGACGCTTCATGAATTGTAAGCTATACAACAAGAGATAGACATTCATTTGGAGCAACTATATTTTTATATTTCGAACTCTGGATGTAAAACATTATTAAAACTTTAAAGAGAGCACTTTAGCCCTTCCTGAACCTAATTGGTTCAAATCTGGATAGTTAAAACTAAAATAATATGCATGAAAGCTTTAATGACAATTTCATTTTAGGTTTGTTAATATAAGAGCAACAATATTCTTACATTTCAAGCTTTGGATTTGAAACATTTTTTTAAATTTAAAAGAGAGTACTTTACTCTTTTATAGTTTGGTATATAAAATAAATTTACAAAGGAATAAGTTATTTTACCTAACAAATATTTTCCCATTCTTTTTAGAAGATTTTTCGTTCTTTATTCCTTAAAATTGACTCAAAAGCTGTCACAGAGGTGTGTAAAATTGGCTCAAAGCAGTCACAGGCCACACCTCTTAATTTTCTGGTGCTGATTATTTATTTGCCAAATTTTATTATAATTATATCCAATTTTAATTTTTTTTATTTAAATTAGATGAATTTTTGTTTTTAAAATAAATGTAATTTCGATATCATTGAATCTGTTTCCAAACTTAACTTACATGGACATGGATTGACTAAATAAAGATAACTACACGACTAATTAAAGTTGATTGCAATCTATAATATTATGTAGCGCCAACTAAAATTTTGAGTTGAGCACAGAATCTCCATAAATTGTGCAATCTCTAATATTAAAGACACTAATTAAAAGGACAATAAAAGGAAAAAAAGAAAAGAAAAGCATTGGATGCATTGTTTTACCACTAACCTCAAATTAAATATATGGAAATAAAAATTTGAGGGTAAATATATATCATAAATGTATGGCTTACATTTTTACTATTTAAGAGTTGGATATCAGTTTTAAAATTTGGTGTTATTATCATATATCTAACTCGAAAGTCATAACTAATTTTCTATGGATAGATATATATGAGGTCAATTATGATGAATGTTATATATATATATATATATACTATCTGATTGCTTTTAATACAAAAATTATTGATAAACATGAGGAGTATCAGCCTTAAAATTTGGTGTTATCATCAGAAATCTAATCTGAAAATCATACCTAAATTTCTATGGATAGAAATATATATATATCCATCATCCAAAAGAAGTTGACTTATCAATAAATATAATGATAAATTATATTAACCGCAGTTTAATTATGTAAAATATAATAATTTAATATTTTAAAAATTATTTATATCATAAAATTATTTTAATTTTATAATTTAAATAATATTTAAAATATTGAACGGTTAATGCTTGCACATGAAAAAGTAACATTGGCCGTACTTTCATTCTGTCCTTGTCTTTTTCATTAATTATATATATTTGATTCCTTTTGCCTATAAAAAAAAAATGGTCTTTTTACAGCAAGATTAAAATATCTGACGAAAATGAATACATATCCACCGTCCAAAAGAAGTGAACTTATTATTTTTTTTGAAAAAAAAAAAAACATTCGCCGACTCTATTTAATGGACTGAGAATATTTGTCAAAATGGAATACATATCCACCATCAAAAGAAGTGAACTTATTATTTTTTTTGACAAAAAAAAAAGAAAAAACATTCGCTGTTCTCTATTTAATAGACTGAAAATATTTGACAAAAATGAATACATATCCACCATCGAAATGAGTGGACTTATTGATGAAACATTGCCGTACTCTAATTTTTTTCTTGTCCTTTTCATTAATTATATGTATTTGTTCCCTTCTGCAGCAGTTTGGTGGACTAACAGTTGAACTCCTCTATCAATGTTAACAGACAATTCCACATGATATTAATTTTTACCCAAGTAAGAATACTCTCAGAAAATTTCATTTCAGAAGTTTAAAATATAAAATAATGGTTTATAATTATGGTAAAGTTAATTTCAGACCATTTTTAAAATAATAGTGAATACAAAAGTATTAAATCCGACACAAGGTCAAAAACCGAGT
>CATIWF010053595.1:0-17954 GCA_949630135.1 Balakata baccata
TTTCATCCGTGATTGGCGGATTTGGGCTGCAGCTATTTGGCATTATTATCCTCCTGATATATTAAGGGGGAAAAAGAAAAGAAAAAGAAAAAAGAAGAAAGAAGTAAAAAAATAAAAGTTGGTAAAAGAATAGCATAGCATCCAAAGTCTTACCATTTATTTTTTTATTTTTATCAATGTTTCTATTAGCCCATTCCATGCTTATGCTTTCTGTGTTTTTAAGCTAATTAATTGAGACCCATAATTCAGACTCCTTCTTCACGCCATATCAAAAGCTCATCACCAGTAAGTTGTACTGTAAAATTTTGAATTTAAATATCTATTCTGACTCTTTATATTAATTAAAAAAAAAAACTCAATACATAAAAAAAAACTCATATATATAGCAAATTAAAAAAAAAACTCATATATATAGCAAATTAGATTGTGAAATAAAATTAAAACGAATAATTAATCTTAAAAAACAGCATATATATGCATATAAAGATTTGCTTCAAATATCGCGTGAAATAATATAATATTAATTTAATTTATTTATTATGTACATATAAATCGAAATAAGTTTTTTTTTTTTGAAATAAGATCATATAAATCAAAGTATTGAACACTTATGAAATTGGGAGTAGTATAACCAGCAATAACTAGAATGCTAGCACATGTTCAACCATAAAGCCATAAATTTTATTCAGTCATGCTTACATGAAAAACAAATAAGAAATATCACACTAGTTTGGGAGTTAATTGATTTATAAATATGTTTATTCAAATTATTCTCCAATTTTTTCTTCAAAAAAAAAAAATTAATAGTAAAAAAAGGTTATTCTTCCATTTCATTTCTCCCCAAGATTTCACCAACTATATGACTTGGTTAAATATAATTAAACAATTCACTTTCGGTTTCTCATTAAGGTAACAACTCCGATTGCTTACTTTATTGCATTTTCCAGCTGGACCAGACAACTTTATTGGACAAAATATACTCTCCTAAATAGAAAAAGGAAATGAAAATCTATATATATATATATATGTTTCATTAGAAGGTAGAGTAAGACGTAGATTTCCCAATAGAATAATAAAAGAGTGCTACCAAAAATTTCTTATATAATTTCTATCAATCACTTCCAATATAAAAATGATATATATTTACTTTCTTATAAAATAACAACTTTTATTATAAAAATATTAATATTATATAAATGAAAAAGTAAATTAATTTTTTGCATTGAAAGAATATAATGAGAATTGTATAAAAAAAAAAGTGTTGGTAACACTCCTTTAGAATAATTATCTTCTTACACTTATCATAAAATATTAAACTTTCATCAATATTACATGATACTAAAAATACCCGGATTCAAAACCTTATACAATTCTCCGAGATGATTGATAGAGTTTTTTTTCTTAATTAAAGAAGCCATAAGCTTCTTGTGTTTTAATTTTCTTTAAATAATAATAATAATAATAATTTCAGTAACAAAATTTAGAATTATTATAATGCTATATTAACACAATACTAATAAGCATATTACAAACAAAACCGACAAAATATTTATCAGTTATCAAGATGAGGAAATGAGTTCCAGAGGAGAAGTGAAGAGAGCCAGAGATTAGGAGCCAAAATAGGAATAAAAGGGTGAACGTTACAAAGATGAACCTAAAATCAAGCAAATAACTGAAACAAAATTCATATCTAAAATATATTAACGTTGCAATTGCAAAGTCTGTATCCATCTTTTTTTTCATCATGTTTATGAAGAAGATTGAAATTACCCGCCGCCACATCCATAGTGGAAGTGAGTTGTGAGGCAAATTACAACTTCTCAAGGAACAATAGAGCTTAAATTTAAGATCCTTTTACCATCCCACAGAGAATTTGAAATGTAAACTCAGGCTGTTGTTTGTAGAACATGTTACATTCAGGACTTCGAATTTCAAGGCTAATGGAACAAAATTTCTACCGAAGTGGGCACAACTATTGTATTTGACCTTGTGCCTCGTGGAGATCATAACCAGAAGCGATTGTGGAGATAGAATATAAACGATCCAACATGGAAATTAGATTACATGTTTAGAATAGAGAGCAAATAAGACGAGGGGTTGAGAGTGGTTGGGGCCTTTTCGGCGTTGTCCTCTTCAACTTAGAAAGAATAGGCTGCCATCTTCAAACAGGATATTCTCAACTACCATAGACGTGATGAGAGCAACATCCAAGCACTAAATACTGGAAAGATAACAATAACAGAAGCCTGGGGAGTTCCACAAAAAAAGTTGAAATGGTTAATTTTTAAAAAACAAATAACCAAACTGTGGATGCATTGGTATAACAGGGAGGTTTTTTTCCCTTTTCTGGCTGGTGTTTTGTGTGTGTGTATGTGTGCGTGTGTTTTTGGGGGTAGGGATCAGCTTGGAATTGAAAGGAATCAAAGGCAACGAAGTGAAGCAAATACCACAACAAATACTAGTTCCTCATTGGCAAGAGGTGCTGTGAATTCATGTTTTTCCATTTCTCTTCTGATGAAACCTTGCAGCTACAAACAACAAATGTGAGCTGAAATTTCATTACCACAATAAAAAAGTATATAAGCATCATAGAGGTTAAAGGACCTTTAAAAAGAATGGAATGGAATGGACATCGCATTGTTGACCTAATATTGCTTTAAGCTCACTTCATTGATTAGCATACAGATCATTTTGTTACACTGCATTTAAGAAATAAAAAATACATAGATATTCAATATAGACTGGTATATGCATGCATTACATCCATGATTCACTAAATAGAGACTTAAAATACAAATAGGAAGTAATTGCTCTTAATCTAATTACAGAATAATTTAGCTAATCAGGAAAGACCAGTATACAAGCAGAAGCAGTAACTAACTTATGACTTATCAAATCCAATCTGACCTGGTCATTCTCCATGCTAGCATTGAATTGTATGTTCAAAAAATGAAAAAATCAAACAACACAATACATTGTCAAAGAAATATAAACTCATTGTAGATAATTATACTCTTCATAGATTATCCTAGAACTTAAATATTACTGAAGAACAAATCCATCCACAAACTACTTTTTGCCCATTATCTGAAGATTAAGCCAGGAAATATTGTAAAAGTTTTTAAAAAAGAGAATGAGTACAAACCTCATGGTGGGACTCTTTCACTCTTGAATAAAAGCTGTTTATCTGATGTAGAATCTGGGACATGTAGGATCTTAAGGCAGGCTCTTTCTCAAATAAATACAAATCCAATGGCCCAAGATACTTTGACAGATATTTGCCAGAAAAATCATTCACGAACTACAATTCCAAATAAAGCATGAAATTGTTATAAAAACCTACATCAATTTTTTCTTTTAAAAAAAAAACCAAAAAATTTGAGCACTGGGGAAGGGGAATTTTTAATATTGGTAGGACTAGGTCCCTGGCATCCACTCCTAGAGCAGCCTCACATTTACCCCTAGGCTAAGCCAACAATTAACATCTAAAATAATACATCATGAAACTTCTTACTTCTAAAAAAATGATTATTGCTACTCATAATGCATAGGAAAAGATCAAGAAGTCATATTCTATATAATATGGAAAAACCAAAAAAGACACTGACAGAAATATTGTAATATCACCTTCAAGAATGAGCATCTTGCAGGCCTTACTTGCCTCCGAACCTTTAATATGGTCATCTGTTAAAAAGAAGGGGGTAAATTGTAAAGGATCATTCATCACATCAACACTGAACAAAGCAAACCCTTCAGTTTTACAAATCATAGGAACGCAAGGCAAAAATTCTTGTTTATCAAAAGTATACTTCTCTGAGTTGAAGTGCCTGCTCAAACTGCTGAATTTGAATCCACTGCTCAGACACTATGTCTGCCATCTAAAAGAACAAAAAGTTAAAACAATATAACTAAGAGATTTGAATGACTAATACTCGAAATCTTGCATTTAACAAATACTGATTCAGTGATTCTTACAAGCTTGCATAATGTTATCTAGAGCATTATAACAACTCTAACCCCAACTCCAAAAAAAAAAAAAATTGAAAATTAATTTACTCAAAATGATACGAAGTAAAAAGGTGAAATCACAAAAATAATGGGGTTAAGAGTTATACCTTCTCAACACGTGAAGTTAGCGTTTGTAACCTGTCCTCAGCTTCTCGTGCTTTAGATTCCAGAACATGAAGATCAAAATTGTTCTTCCTCGAAGTCGCCCATAGAACTTTTGCCTAGGCATTATCAAACTACGTGTTGGGTCAGTCGAACTTTCAATGAAACAAACACAGAAAAATTGATGCGTAACAAACAGATAAAAAGACATCAATACAATAACAGTGAGAAATGCAAGGTAAATATAAGAGAAAAAACCTCTTCTTCCAGCGCATTAACTTTTCCATCAACAGCGAAGAAGGAGCCACTCTACAATTGAGAGCATATAAGCAAATTACAGATATTACACGCAGGACACGTCCCAATCACCCAACAAAATAAGTAATCAATAAAATAAACCTTTAAATTTGAAAGAATAGTTTGGAGATCGTTTATCCTCTCCTCCATCTTCTGAATTCGTTTCTCTCTTTCCTCCAGATAATCATCTCTATCCTTTACCTTTTGGATGATTTCCTCAAAAGAAGATTCTGCTTACAGAAAAAACACGTTTAGGGTTTCTAAATTTGTATTCACCGACAAATCATAAATTCGATTTTAAAGAAATGGGATCAGTGGTACCTAATTGAGCGATCTTGAGCTTGGCATCGTGTAATTGTGTGAGAAGGAGATGGTTGCTCTGTTGATCTTGAGATGTTCGATCCAGTAGAGATGACAAAAAAATGGTGGGAAATAGAATTAGATAAACCGCCACCATGGTTGTCGTCTCTACTGTACTGACTCTGGCGCTTACACAATTGTGAACTATCCGCTGTGTGAGTTTCTGTTCTTTTCCATCTTTTTCAATCCGCGTTTTTATGCCGATTATCCGCACTTTTTATTTATTTTAAATTATTTTATATAAATTTTGTAATTTTATAAATAATTTTATATCATTATATTAATAGAATATTGAGAAAATTATTTTTTTTTTTTGATAAAAAGAAATCGCAGTTTATTGGTCTTCAATCGCAATTTATTGTAAAACTAAGGATAAATATGAAAAAAAAAATCTTAAAATATATCCATGACTAAAGCGAAAGGTATTTATTATATTGCTCGAATGCGAGAATTCTTAATTATAATCATTTGTTAATCTAAATCGTTTGTAATAATCCCAAAAAATTCCAGCTAAAAATGAGGAGAAAGAGAGAATGCGCGCAGAATAAGGAATTGAGCAGGCCTCGAGTGCCATGATATTGGATGCGCCAGCATCAGATATTGCTAACAATTGCATGAAAAGTTTGTAAAATGAGAACCCACAAGTTTGGCACTTTATTATAATTTAATACTAAATTTTTTATAAATATTACAATTTAGTACTAAATCATTACTAAATATTCCAATTTAGTATAAATTTTCAATTTTCAGCATGGAAAATATGATATGTCGTATTACGTCACTTTATTACTCGCGTCAGATTTATTCTCTCATAAAAATGCACTCAAAATAACGATGATTTCATTGTCATTTTAAATGTGTTTTTATGATAGAATAAATATAATGTGGATAATAGAATGACGTAACATATCATATCATCTTTCCGCTTACGGAAATTGAATATTGATATCAAATTATAACATTTATGAAAAATTTGATATCGATTTGTAACAATTAAAAAATTTAGTACCAAATTGTAACAAAATGACAAAATTTGGTACCATTTATTCAATTATCCCGAGAATCAACCGTTAAAATGATTATTGCATCACTGCTTACGAAATTATCCAACAGAGCATTTGAGTGAATAATTACACATCATTTATTACTTGTAATCGCAGATATTTCCCAGCTCAGTTACGGCTACACTTGTACAATGCTTACAATTGCATCATAGAATTGGTCATTGTCCAGAAATGCAAAAAAAAAAAAGAGAGATTTGCGTGCTAGGTAGTAGTTCAGCCTTAGGCATGAACTGATGCCATCTAGTGTCAATAATGTGAAGAAAACTCATGAGACTTGACCCGTGGTTTTATTATATTTGACCCTTCTTTCTATTAAGAACTGGAGATCAGAATGGGCACCTACAAGGTTCAATTCCCCAAGTTTGCTCTGCATATTCTTCTATTGTTCTATCACTGCTAAATCTTCCAGACCCAGCTGCGCTAAGAATGCTCATCCGGGTCCACTTCTCCTGATCAACAAATGCTTTATCTGCAGCAGCCTGCACTTTGTCTAATGTCAGAACAAGATTTTTATATTTTTAACAAAAAACATGTAAATAAAAAATTACAGATGGAATAAATATGACCTGTGCCTCTAGATAGCTCTCGAAATCAGAACCTAGGAGGTAAAAGTCCTTGCCACCTTCCACGCTGTCACATAGTGATTTAAAATAGTCTTCAAAGCCAAAATAGCCATTTCGCACCATCCTAAATTTGATAGTAAGGTAAAAATCCAGATCAACATCTGAATAAGCAGCTCGGTTTAACATCACAGATATGCATATGGAGAAAAACCTTTTGGATTGCGTTCATGCAAACATTCTGCAGATTTGATGACTAGAAGAATGAGACTCGATTCGATGATTAGAAGAATGAGACTCCGAAATATGTAGGCCTTCACTTTCTCAATAATATGAGAGGAAGGTAAATTCCAAAATGAAACTGACATTGAATAAGCTAAAGCCTGGTTGGTAAGAGGATCACATCTCATACAAGCATAGGATAGGTTTTCTAATTTCCTTTGACTCCAATCTCGTGGTTGATAAAGAATAGGACCGATTTACCAATATAAGGAAGTGTTCAAGTGCACTTGCATTTAAATCATCAAAACATGGTTGTTCTTGTCTTTCGACCAGTCACAACTTGATTAATTTAGACTTTGGAGCCTAAGATATTAGACTATTTGCATATGCGCAACATATACGAAAAATCAGCAGAATAAGGCTTTTCACCAGAGCAGAGATTAAGAGAAGTATGAATCTTATGTTCAATCAACAGGCATTTTTGAAATATAATGACATAAAATGTTATCAGGATATCTTTAGCAAACTTGGAGACAGTTAAGTCTATCAATGACCTGGGTGTTTAAGCCTTTCATCCGTGAAAACTACAACCACATTTAGCTTCACCCTTTGGAAGATATAGGGCTGTGGTTATGGTGAAGAACATTAACACGCATGTGTGTGTGTGTGGTGGGGGGAGATGGTGTTACCAGATTAATCATATACCTCACAACACGAGCAAATTGAAGAGGCACTTTAGCTGCAGGTCCCTTCTCACGCAAAACTGGAACCTCGTGTAATTTTGCACCGAACAAAAACTGGAAGGAAAATTTATTCCATCAGAAAGTCATTCATCCAATAGGATCAGCACTTACATGCACTGTGATTTGTAGTTAGTATTACGACAAAAGACCAGCAATCAGATGATCAAGACCATGTTGTTTTGGAAGCATTGAAGTACAATGAAAAAAAAAAAAAAAGAAGCCTTAATGCACTTTCAAAGAGTTGTTTGACAATACTCCAAAAAAAAGAAATCATATAAGCTGAATGCCAACCATCAAAAGTTGGTTTTAGTCATTTTGCCCTTAAAAACCATATATATTGCTTATAAATCTAAATATTATTATAAACATTGTAAGCACAAAACAGCACCTCATAAACCTCATTTCTGATGGTGCTTACCATGTTATCAGACCCTATTTCTTCCATAATTTCAATAGTAGAACCATCTTCAGTAGCTAGAAGTAAACATCCATTCATCAGAAATTTCATGCTGCTAGTCCCTGATGCCTCATGTCCGGCAGTGCTAAAAATAAAACAAACAAAAAGGAGAATATTAGATATGATACTAAACAGAAAAATGTATCAACTGAATTGTCTGTTGAACCTAAGAGCTGTTCAAACCCACATCCCATCATCAATTACTTCCTAAACTTAAGAATATATCTAAAGTGATATAGAATAACCCAAGTACTTGACAACTATCATCTAGAAATTTAGATTGAGCACTTCCAACTGACACAAAATCCCTCCACCATAGTTGCAAAATAGGATCAAATTACTTATGCAAATAAAAGAACATTCCAGCCAGTTCAAAAAAAAAAAAAAAAGAACATTCCGGCCATTTTATTTTCAAATTCATACCTTATGCTATATTAGGATAAGTATTTAATAACTAGTGGATATCCACACTGACTTGATAGAGAAATTGAAAATTTAAACGAGTGAAATCTCTAATGGCATCTACTATGATTACAAATTTTTACCAAGGTTTGTTGAATTGCTAGTCAGTTGATAAGGCAACAAGCTTAAAGAGAATAGGATTGCAGTTGAGCTTGTTGTCAATTAGCATACTATTATATTTACAAACCTTATGTGCTGTGAAAGATCAGCCCCTGGTATTACCAGCTCAGCAACAGAGACATTGTAATCGGGGATAAACACCTATCATGTGCAAAAATACAATTAGAAATCTTGCACATAAAAATAGAGGTAAATCAACTCTTCTGTTAGCTACCAAGGGAGCAGGAACCAGACGATGAAGCAAAAATGTTATAGTGAGATTTTTCTTAGATATGGAAGACTTTTTGGTGCTGTCAAGTATGGTTTTGCAAGGATGTTAAGGGTGATTTTGCAGGGTATGGTTGGGTAATATTTGTATTTTCTGTTTTTACTTTTTACAGGGTATGGGTATGTTGATTACTTGAAAGATACGTTGTGTATTTTATGGGTAAAAGTCAATCTTTTGTGTATCAGCTACTATATATAAGTAGCCATCTTGTATGTTAAAACTTAAGAGAAGAAATTAAAGAAAGTTTGTGAGTTTGTTGATGTCTTCTCTTCTCCAAAATCAATTTTTTTGTTCTCAAAACTCTAACAAAAACCCATTCTAAAGCGAAAATATTTCTTTAAATTTATACTAGGGTACTACAACACTATGGCTGCTCAAAAATGAGCAACCGTGGGGTCTTTTACAAATTGACAGAGAAATGCATTATCCTCTTACCAACTTCAAGAGATCCCCAACATCTGGGTCATTGTTAATTTTTTCTGCTACAGCGTGACAAAGTTTGACGATCTTCTTTGCAAATTCATAACCGGGTGCAGCTTTCCCTCCAATTATGCAGACACGAGGGACCACATTTCTCCTGGAATTTTCCTCCATGTTCTGTGAAAATTCATAGCAGCATCATATATGCTTAAAAAGCAGCATTTTCATTAAAAGTAAGCTCAGTAACTCTGGACCATCACCATACAATGGGAAACTTGATTCTAACATAACAAATAATTAGGTCTCAGCCAACACGAAAAAAATAACAATAAAAAAATGCAGACAGTTCACAGATGCTGGAGTTACTCATACTGCATCCCCCGACCTAGAAAGTGGTAACTACAGGAGCACATGTCCTTTAGAGTCCAGCAATGAGAAAATGGAAGATGCACTTATATTCACTCAAGAAAGTGAGATAAAGGTGTGGCGAGACACTTTAGCTCATACTATAACATGTGTAACTGAAGATAATAAAATCCTTCACATGAGAAAATTCAATTCACCTTGATGCAGTCATATCTATGGATGATTCCAAGTATATTGAGAAATTGTCTTTTGTATTCATGTATTCGCTTTATCTGCACATCAAACATTGCATCCACACTGACCTGCGATTGAATTGAAGACATACATCTAAGATCAAATGCAAGCTCCTATAAAACTTAAAACTTTTTGAACACAAGGATTCCAATAAGTTTTCACGCAAACCTTGACCCCACTCATTGCTTCAATATATTCTGCAAGCCTCATTTTGTTAACCTTCCTAACCTACAAGAGCAAAAATTATTAAAAATCAATTTACCTGTACAAAGATTTACTATTTGCTTAGCACATCGGCATGCATATTGAAGCTAAAAGTTACCATCTTCCATTCCTGATGTAGATCAGCATTTGTTGCATACTCTTGCAAGCCTGCTAATAGGTCCACATCTCGAATCCAAGCTTCTGTTCCAAGCCATTTTGAGATAAGAGCACATAAATTTGGATTGCTGACAACAATCCACCGACGCTGAGACATCACACATTGATACTTCAAAACCAATTCACATGCATATGAATATCAGCAATATAATCAGCAATATAAACTTAAATAGTTTTAAATATATCCTTGCATGCATCATTGCATCCAGAGAGCAGGTACAACAAACTAATTAACAGCCATGTACATTTTTCACTTTCATAACAACAACAATAAAGATTAGATCATGAACACAAAACCAGGTTGAACAATGGGAATATTTGCAAGAAAAGTATATAAAGTTCTTGTGCATAGGAATTGCTTGGGAAGCATCAGTGATGGACAACTATCATTATATATACATATTTCTAAAGCATTTCTTGAATACTTAAACTGGTGTACATTCCAGTAAGGGGAATTCATTTTGAATTACTGAACCTGTTGTACAAATCACACATCCTATAGGGCATATAAGCATATTAGATTTAGATGTTTGAACAGAAATTATGAGGGGATATTATCCTTTGCAATTAGAATTCTACACTTACACCTCCTACATTAATGCAATCTTAGCCATCCAATACATGGTATTTCAAGGATCCCACATGAGGAACCCCCAGTCACAAACAATCTATGCTGCCCAAGTGCTAGGAATTTTGGGTTGTTTCATTGTAAGTGATTACACCCAAAGCCCCAGGGCTAGGAGTTCTGTCAGTTTGATACAGAACATGACAAAAGGTATAATAAATGAAATCTGTTTTTCAAGAAAAAAAATGGTATGTTGAAGAAGGTAATCAATCTCAACCTGGGTTACTCCATTTGTCTTGTATTGAAATTTTTCAGGCCACAATTCATAGAAGTCCTGCAAAGGTAGTTTAAAGAGTGTTAGATATATCTACCAAGGACACTCCCACTTGCAAACACCCCAAAAGGAAAAGAAACAAGTATAGTTTAAATATATATATATAAAAGAGAGGAAATGAAACAAGAGCATAAAAATTAAAAATAATGTTTCACCTTAAACACTCTTGTTTTTAATAACTCCACATGTACTCTGGAAACACCATTCACTGTATGAGAGCACACAATTGATAGATTTGCCATCCGAATGCTCTGTGCAACAATGGAATTAAAATCTCAACTTTCAAACTATATTTACAATTCGCCACCAACATCAAGCTGTGCATATAAGCACAAATTATCAAAAAGAAAAACAAAGTTTTACTAGTGATTTACCCAGAAGGGTAGAGGCCATTGACCATTTCACTTCCATTTTCACAAAACTAATTTACACATGTAGAGAGAGAGAGAGAGAGAGAGAGAGCTTAAGTGAAAAATAGAAAATTTTTGGATTCTTCTCAATGTACTACCAAATGAGGTCTCAATCCAAAACTAGTTGGGTCAAAACATAGATCCTTTTCCTCCATTCTACCTCTTTCAAGAGCCACGCCGGTCTTCTAATAAACTATTAAGTAATTTTTTTACCACTTCAATCCATCTCATCCTCATAAATGTACAAAGATAATAGTGCCGAGATATCCAAACAGAAAAAAGCTTTCACGGAAAAAGGACAATTGCCAGCAAATACAAAGAAAACTAAAACCTTTCAGTTTTTTAGAACCAGGACGAAGCTAGATGTTACAAAATATCTTTAGGTTATTGTAAAACCAACAAAGTATGAATTACTTAACTTGAGATATGTTTGTTATCAGTTGAGAAAAACAATATATCAGGTTCATTAACCTTTTTTTCATTTTCCAATAATGAAACTTATTGATTGTGCTAGTAATACAACAAAAAGAGAAGTGAAGAGACGTAGGCTACTCATACCTATTGAAGCCATTAGCATAAAGCATTTCTATACAGAATTAGCCAGGAAAACAGAAAATTTTGGATGGATTCTGCAAATACCTTAACAGCACCTTCCTCAATAATTGACATTCTGGAAAGCCGGTCATAATCTAAGCCAATTCTCTTCTTCAACTCTTCAATGAAATTGAAGTTTATATCATATATAATCTGAATGAAAGAGCAAGTGCATCAGGTAAGAGAATATAATAATGGTCAAATGTAGACAATACTTCCCTTTCTCTACTCTTCAAGTTTTGAAAATATTTCTACGATCCAACTGGATCTCAAGTCTATGATTACAAATAGCTTGTTGAGCTTATCTATATGTAATACTAGATCATAACATTGTTATATATTTTGGACTAAAAGGTCAAAATTCTTGGAAAAATCAAAGCAACATCATAAGAAATTTGTTTAAATAATTATTCAGAAGATATTTACATAAAACACAAAAATCAGGACATCAAATAAAACTCACTTGTAAATGACGTGGCAGAAGACTTCCTAGTAGATCAACAGGGATTTTCTCTAAACCTTGAGGCAATACAGTGTGAGTGGTGAAAGAGAAAATCTTGCACACAATATCCCATGCTTTATTCCAACTCAGGTTCTCTTTATCAACAAGCACTCTCATGACCTCAGCTATTGCAAGAGATGGGTGAGTGTCATTCAGCTGCAGGGTGACCTACATAATTTAAAGCAGCATAGCGTAAACCCCAGAGGAGCTCATGCATATACATGCATGTAATCCACCGGCCATAATGATTATTAGCATGTGATGTCTGGCTTCATCTTAATTTTTGGCTATATTTATATATATACACACACACACTTTTCTTCTGGTAGTAGAATTTGCCAAAAAAAATAAATAATAAATAAAGCGGAAATATAAAGGTGAATGTCATAAAAATTCAGAATCAATTACTTTTAGTGACATTTAATTAGCATAAACATGTGCTTGGCACATAATAGTAGTTTGAGATAAGAAACCTTTTCTGGGAAGTCATCAAAGTTACTGTGACCGTCTTTGAACCTTCGAATAATGTCTTGCAATGATGCAGAGACAAAGAAATAATGTTGTTTCAATCGTAGTTCCTTCCCCTGAAAGAGTAGATCAATCAATGAAAAGCTATTCCCAGATAGGGATATACAGGTCTTTACAGTCAGACAAGCTAGAGAATATAGTGCAACAAGCAGCCACAATAAAACAAAAAACAACCAAGAGATGTCCACTTGCTGAGAAAGTGGAACTACTTGAGGTGGCACATTAAACACCATTAAAGCCCCACTCAAAATGATTAATTATTAATTTGATGACTATATATCCTAATAAATTAAATAGTCTTTCTGCTGTACAATTATAAGCTTCAAAAGCATGAACAACATATAAAAAAAGTCCAGGGGAAAGTAACGGATCCAATGAAAGATTGAATCTTTCAAGAGAAGCATGAGCCATCCCTCAGTCATCTCTGCACAATCAAACCCCTGAAAAATCAAATTGCCTTGAAATACAAGCACTGGGAATAGAGAACGAAGATACAATGTAATGGCAGAGCTGAAATGCTAGACATAAGCAATAACTGACCAATAGAAGAGGAAAAGCCATGCCTGATATGAGCGATCATCAGGGTACAATACACTACTTATGCTTTCTGCCCTCTGCCGATTGACAACAGCATTTATATAGTCTCCAGTATTATAGGACTCCTGCAAACAAGGATCTCAAGGAAAGACTTAGCAAAGCTCCAAATTTTGTAAGAAGCAAGTGATAATATTGAAAAATGGAAAGATACTAAAACAGAGCAAGATAGAAAAGTAGAATAAGGTGTCCACATTAATCAAATAAAGAAGTCCTCAACACTCAATCAGATCTTCAAAAAGACCTGATCACGCTACACAAATTTTTCAAGGGGAAAATATTCTGTCTTACTTTTGTCCAATTTTAGTGATCCAAAATAAGTCTTCAAACTTATCATTAATTAAAGCAGAGTACATTAAATTATATTTTAAATATGTTTTTGTTACAACCATAAAATTGTGAAAATTGGTCTTGCCAGTTTCACACCCATTATGTAAGGGCAGTAACATGAAAGGAACTTTAGAATGAAAGAAAAATAAGAGGATCAATGTAAAGAACCTAATATAATTCGTATACAGGACTTCCTTAATCAAAGCTTAGCTTCTTGGCCTCTATCTTCCTCTCATGAAGATACAACTATTAACTATATACAAGTAATGATTTATGTTGAACACATGAGATTATCATTACTATTGTTTACAAATCAACGTCATATCTTTTAAATGAATTTCATCAGCATGGCAGTGTATCATAAACAGTAACATGAAATGGAACATGCGTGTTTGGATGATAAATATCCAAATCCAACTAAATTAAAAATTACCATATCATTTTGATCACTTGGTTTGGCAGCCCAGAGGCGAAGAGTTATAGTGTTTCTTGTTCCATAGCCAGGTATAGGATTGTCATAGGCTACGGCTTCAACCTACCAGTATGGGGACAAATCATAAGCTGTTTTTCAGTGCCAGTCCTCAGGAACTTGAGCACTTATTCTGACATATACTTCATAACATTAAATCACATAAAATTGTGCAAATCCAAAACAGTTAAAATAAATAAATAAAAGACTGACTTTGAAGAATGCAATCATGAAGATATTAATCTTTACCGTTTCTTTGGGGACCCAAACTTTACGTTTTCCGCCATTGAAATCTTCTTCTTCAACAGTCCCATAGAACTAATAAAACCACCATAGCCAGGAAAAAAAAAGGTTATATAAGGCAATATGAAATTATGGATTGAAATTGTCATGACAAGCAATAATTAATGAAAACTTGGCCAAGAAAGAAAGTGGGAAACACTTGCAACCTTCACAGGATAGGTTACATGAATCCGTTCTATCTCCCAAGGATTTCCAAAATTTAACCAATAATCAGGTTGCTCGTGTTGATAGCCATCCAATATGACCTGACGGAACAGCCCATACTGGTATCGCAGCCCATAACTGCAAAATCAACAAAGAGTTCAAAATGTTTAAGCATTTAAAATTGAGAATATTCATCAACCACAGGTCATGTATAACAGCAAAATGAAGAACCATTGTATCAAAACCCTTTCAGGCTTTGAAAAATCACTTGACCATTTGGTTATTCAGAGAAAAATAGGAATTACATCAAACTCAGGAAATTTTAAGAAATTTTCAGTGTGTTGTATATGATCACTGGTAGAAACAAGCCAAGCTGTTTTCTTCTAAATGATTTATAGTCCTTGATTTTAAGGTCGCTGTCATTATCCGGTTTACAAAATTGTTGAAGATATTGGTGATTAAAACATTTAATAATTATATATTTAAAATAACTCTCAAGCTTAGCTGACCAAAGAAATAAACAAGACCAACCTCAAAGCCTCATTCAACTAGCGCACTACAAAAAGGCAATTATCACTTTCAACATGTATAAAAATTATTGAACAGAGTCAAAGAGTAGAATGGTACCCCCACGCGGGATAGTCCAATGTTGCTAAGGAATCCATTTGACAAGCTGAAAGGCGTGCAAGGCCACCATTACCAAGGGCAGCATCCCCTTCCTTTCAACATCGCAACAAATAACTATTGCATAAGATAGCAAGAACTAAGGATATATAAAGGTTAAAACATTAGGAAGAATGTCCATAATCCTTTGAGCATGTGAATATGTGAATAACCATTATTTTCAAATCAAATGATCCTATATCCCAAAAAACAAAGATAACATTCCAAAAGACCAAAATGTCTGTCAGTTTATATGAGGTTGGAAAGCAGAACCACCATCTAAATATATAAAATATCTTCAGAAAGTACAGTACTTGACTTGTTTTCAGCATTAAACATCAAAATTCAGATCGCTATTGACAGTCCACATTATTGACATAAATCAGAATCTTTTTATTCTCCCAATCCAAGTTGAAGCCCATTTAAGTAAGAATTCTCGCTCAGGTTTTTTTTTTTTTTGGAAAAAAGAAGAAAGATAATATAAATTTATTGTTGTCTTAATTTTAAATATATTTATCCTATATAATCTAATAGAAAACAGGGAAAAATATAAATGTTTTAATTTCCTATATAATCTAACCAACCCACATGCATGCTTCTAATTTCATGGGCAGTAATCACATTCAAGCTACACAGTTCAACTATAGATACTTATTTGGCATTTTGTTCAACTTCAGTAATATGCAAATTCCATAGATTCCTCTGTTTATTAAAATATTCTGTAAGAATAGAATCAAAGTGTAGTTAACCTGCTCTGCCAAAACTTCATACTCAAAACCAAGCTGAGATAATGCATCTGCATACTGGTCGCGTACTCCCAGATTGATAACACTATTTGACAATGAGCGACCTGATATTCCAATAATTTAAATCAAGTACATGGTTATTAGCAAATGAGTTGGAAAGCACATGCCTAAATATGCATATAGAGAGTTAGTTCAGTCAGTTACTTTCCCACCAGAGCAAAACAACTTGATAACAGCTTGAGAATAAACATGAAATGGAATTCAAGGAAAAAAAAATCACCAACTTTCATCAGTTCTTATAGTATCAAAACTATGAATAAAATATGAATAAAGCTTACAGTTAAGAACCTTTGACTTGATTATTGTCACGCAATAAAAATATACCAAAAAAAAAGTCCTAAAAATGACGTATTTCAAACTTAATGATATGCATCTTGATGAAACATGTTAATACCCATGAGATACTCTAGTGAGAGGAAGTATATGCGCTTTGGATCTTTCCTCTTGAAGTGTATTTGGGTTTCATGCCAACGTTCAATCAACCGATCTCTCACACTATGTGCTAAAGCCTGCAGACATAATAAAATATTCAAAATTAAATTTACAATGCCAATTCTGAAACAGTACTCCCACTGCCATGCATAGTACGACACTCATAAAATAGAATTCCAAAAAGAAATAGAAAATAAAAATTATCAACTTTGTCCGGGTTGGCTAATATTCCAAATAAAAAAAAATGAAAACAAAACTAGAGAAAAATACAAGTACAACAATTGTTTAACAACATTTTTTATTATTATATTTTACGACAGAATGAATTCCCGCCAAAATTTAATAATAATAACAACAGTAACATTACCTGATAAGCTTCGAAATCGTCGAAACTGAAGCGAGACCTGGCCACCGTGTACTCAACGTGATCCAGAATATCCTTTTGTAGACTAATAGGATCGTTCATCAAAAACTGATCCATTAACCCGAACATCCTCTCCGCTTTTGCTCTACCCTCAGCCAACCCCAATCCAGGCCTCCTCACTACCACTCCTCTCGCCGTGGTCCTAATGTTCACCTTGCCGGCACCATCTCCTCCGTCGATCGCATCAAACAACGTTTTCTTTATCTTCTCCAAGCTCTCGGAGTCCTCGATTCTGTGACCGTGAGAATCAGTGACATAAAACGTTTTCTTTAAAAAATCTCCCTCCAATTCTATAGTGGCCTTCTCGACACGGAGGCCGAGGACATTAAATACGCGAGTGATGACCTGTAGGAGGCCGATGCGGTTACGAGCGTGGATCACGAAGGCGGTTGAGCCGGAGGCGGGATCGGACTGGTCATCGGCTTCGACGGCGACAGAGGTGGTGATGGAGGCGGAGGGAAGCGGTTCGCCGGTGGAAGCGAGCGTACGGAAGCGCAAGCTAACATAAGAAGTGTTGTGAAGAATGGAAATGGAGGAGAGCTTCGTGGAGGGAAGGAAAGGAGATTTGACGGATGGAAAATAGAGGTTAGAATTAGATTGGTAGAAAGGCAATAAGATTGAAGACATGGCTGGAAATTTTACTTAAGAATTATGCAGCAGCTTAAACAAGTATGAGAATGAGATCAAGTTTAATGGCGTTGTGTATCTGAGACTGTAACTAAAAAGAGTGAGTTTAAGGATGATGATGGCAATGGAGACGAGAATCAGGAGAGAATTTGCTGAAAAGTCGAT